>WBNH01005312.1:30403-42887 GCA_013401255.1 Urocolius indicus
CTTCTTAAAAATTGATCATGGAGGTGTATAATTGGCTCAGCCCCAGAAGTAGGTCTGACTCAGAGCTGGGGAGAGTTGCAAACAACTTCTTACAGGAGCCATCTTTACAGCCCCTTCCCCTTTACCAGAAAAGGCGGTCATGTCAAACCAGGACAGTGAACTTCGTGAAGATCAACAAGGCAAAGGGCCACATCCTGCACATGGTTCGGGACATTGTCAAGCACAAATACAGTCTGGATTATGAGTGGATTGAGAATGTCCTTTAGGAGGAAGGCTTCAGGAAACTAGTGGATGAAAAACTGGATAGAATGTGTGCTTGGAGCCCAGTTATTAACTGTATCCTAGGCTGTGTCAAAAGCAACATTGTCAGCAAGTGGAGGGATATTGCTCTCCCTCTACTATGCTCTCATGAGACCCCACCTGCAATGTTACCTCCAGCTCTGGGGCCTTCAACATGGGGAGCATATGAAGCTGTTGGAGTGATTCCAGAGGAGGCCACAAAGATGATGAAAGGGCTGAAGCACCTTTCCTACGCAGATAAGCTGAGGGAGTTGGGGTTGTTTAACCTGACGAAGAGAAGGCTTTGGGAGACCTTTGAACAATTTTCTACTTCCTAAAGGGGCCTACAAGAAAGTTGGAGGACATTTTACAAGGACACGTAGTGACAGGACCAGCCTAATGGCTTCAAATTAAAAGAAGGAAAATTTATATTAGATATAAAGAAGATATTCAACACGGTGAGGATGATGAGCCACTCTAACAGGTTATCAAGAGAGGCTGTGGCTGCTCCATCTCGATGTATTCAAGGCCAGCTTGGATGGGCTTTGAGTAGCCTGGCCTTATGGAAGATGTCCTTGCTCATGGCAAGGGTTTTGGAACTAAATGATCTTGAAAGTCCATTCTAAGCCAAATCTGATACTATTGTAGAAGCTTGGAGGAGGTAGAACTCATTTTAAGAAATGAAGCACTAAAGAAAAGAAGCAAAAATGCACATTGTCTTAGTTTTCCTTCTACACAAAAAGAGCTATTTCCTTTTTAAAGAAAAGCAAGGAACACAAAACTCAAGTAATATTTCTAGTATCTAATGAACAATTTTTTAATAATCAATATAAAAATGAGATAAATAGATACAAGTAAGCCATTCTGTAGTTTACCAGAGTATTATTACATTCATCAGAGATTCTTAGGATTCATTTTAATGGAACTTACTCATAAACAGATCCTACTTTTAAATGCATTTTATTATGGCCTAAAGCTGTTCTGTGTGTAAGCCAAACAGGTTACAAACTTGCAATATTCTTTCACTATAAGTTTAATGCAGTAGTTTGAGAATAAGAGTTGTTCTTAAAAATTAACATCTGTTTTTAAAAATAATCAAAAATTTTATTATTTAAGAAGGAAGTAAAACACTTTTATTAAATAAAGCCTCATCAATTTTCTTTAGGAAAATCTGTTACTTATAAATGGAAATTTTGTTGCTGCTGACACCAAACTAGGAGGACTGGATGATTCCCCAGAAGGCTGTGCTGCCATTCAGTGGGATCTCGACCAGCTTGAGAGTTGGGCAGAGAGGAACCTCATGGGGTTCAACAAGGATAAATGCAGATACCTGTAGCTAATGACANATATAAAAATGAGATAAATAGATACAAGTAAGCCATTCTGTAGTTTACCAGAGTATTATTACATTCATCAGAGATTCTTAGGATTCATTTTAATGGAACTTACTCATAAACAGATCCTACTTTTAAATGCATTTTATTATGGCCTAAAGCTGTTCTGTGTGTAAGCCAAACAGGTTACAAACTTGCAATATTCTTTCACTATAAGTTTAATGCAGTAGTTTGAGAATAAGAGTTGTTCTTAAAAATTAACATCTGTTTTTAAAAATAATCAAAAATTTTATTATTTAAGAAGGAAGTAAAACACTTTTATTAAATAAAGCCTCATCAATTTTCTTTAGGAAAATCTGTTACTTATAAATGGAAATTTTGTTGCTGCTGACACCAAACTAGGAGGACTGGATGATTCCCCAGAAGGCTGTGCTGCCATTCAGTGGGATCTCGACCAGCTTGAGAGTTGGGCAGAGAGGAACCTCATGGGGTTCAACAAGGATAAATGCAGATACCTGTAGCTAATGACAGCAAATTTAACCTTTCAATGAAGTAAAAAAAATTGCAGAGAGAGACAAAAAAAAAAAAAAGAGAAAAAAAGAACCTCCCCACCCTCCAAAAAAAACCCCAGAAAAAAAACAGAGGAAGCATATATACACTAACAGTTCCAGGAAAAATCTTTATCATAACTTATAAATATGCAATGGCTTTTGCCAAAACTATATCACTCAAAAGTATGAAGAAATACAGATGAGTTAATTTTGGAAGAAAACATTGTAACATCTCTAAATAGATAGATACTAGATAATGAACTCCATGATCATCGTAGCTGTCTCTGGGCTTCAAATCAATTGTAAAAATGGTTTCATATCACTTATGATGGAAAAACAATTAATTCAAAATTATTCTATAAGAATCTTCACTGATTCAATTAAGTTTCTGTTGTTTCATAAAAACATTCTTCCTGTTAAGACTTCCTCTTGTGCAAAAAAACCTTTTCCCTTCATCACATCAATCTTTTACAAGCTTTTCTTATTCCCTCCTTTATAATTCTGTCCTTGAGCAACTGCCTTAGTTGCTTGAAAAGACATGAAAACCCTTGCTTCTGACTGTGGAAGAGAAGACACTAATGAAATGTTAGTGTCAGAGACAGGTTACTGTTAACTTCTATGCTAATATTAAACAAATCCCCAAACACCAAAACCCAAACCTGAGCTTTTGAGAGTTCTCCAGATTTTCTGAGGAGCAAATCTGATTTTGTTTTACTCTGAAGGACTGACTTCAGCAATGCCATTTTCAGCATTAAGTTTACATCAGAGACTCTGTCTCAGAATCAATATAAAGCTACATGTCGATTACTAAATTGAGAGGAAAACTCTCAGATTAGCCCATATCTATTCTCTTTTAAAGGAAGCAGCACATGTAGATATGAATATAAATTTATAGAATTGGTAACTGTATTCTTACATCCTTCATTATTTTAAAGTCTCCATTGCCGTGCACTGTTGACTCATACTGCATATTTGATGTTAAACTGACAAATCCCATAACTACACATTTCACAGCTTGATTGGTCCTGTTCTAATAAGGCAAAAGCTATAATCCTGTCTCTGATAGTCAGAGAATGCCATTGCAGTATTTCTTAGCACAGTAATCCAGCTGATATTAATTTACATCTCAATTTTACTAACCAGACAAGTAAAATAATAGTTTTATTATGTATATTTCAGTAGCTTAACAACAAGGAAACAGACAAAACATTCAATAGAGGGGAGCATCAATAAATTACAAAGTATTATTGTGTATATTATTTAAATTGAGATTTAAGAATATAATTCCTATGCATCACTAATCTCAATATGGCATGTCTTACTGTGCTGGAAATAACTAATAAATGTGTTATCAAAGAGCTATCTATTGTTAGTTTTAACTCTTGTATACTAATCCATCTGCATCACCATAGTATTATGAACTATTTAACTTTCAGTTAACTTGTTGTTGAGGTATAACCACCATCTTTCATTATCAGCTTGGATTTTTCATACTCACTCGACATCACAATCAAATCAGTTTCATTGGCTGATGATCCTGACATGTGGAATTCCTTGTCATTTGACATGTCCATCAACAGCGATTCTCCATAGCATGCCCCCAGCACAAAACAAGAGGCTGATGCATGGTACTCTAACACAAAAGAAAGAACATACTTTGCCATCAGTTCTGTGGGAACTCAGGGATAATATGTGGCCAATATTAATTATTTTTTTGTCTTTTCCTGTTGTTAGAAAGTAAAGGTTCACAGACGATGCATCTCTTAAAACCTCTATGTACAAAATACTTGGGAAAATCATGTGTGAGAAAACCTGAACTCTCCTAAAACAATAAAAGCATTGCAAAATTCTTTACGTACAAAGGCATCATCGATTTCATCATTCACTCTTACTTCAGCCATGTTGAAAATGGATTACACAATAAATTGAACACTGGATTTCCATACTCAGTAAGAATTACCTTAAATTATATAAAGAGATATGTCTGTTACTTAAATTAAGAATGGGTAATTATATGAGACCTGAGCATCATAAAGAAAATATAGTTCATCATAATCTTTACCTGGCTTCCATTCAGCACTTTCTTCACAACAAATGTTTACTTACTATTAAAAAATTACTTCAAACTGAATATTTTTAATGAAGTCTGTATTTAATTTAGTCCTGATTCAAAGAAAAACAATAGTCACTGTCAATAAATATGCATGTTATTCAGTCTAAAAATACTTGTCAAAGAAAATAACCTGTGATTCCTTTTCAAAAAATCAGCCTCCTACTACTTTGATCCTAAATAAGCCGCACAACATGTATAATCTTGCACAGTCACTAACTATGAGGTGGAGATTTGCAATTTACATTTCTATTTTTATGTAAGGAAAAAGCATTCATTTGTATCTTCACATTTTGATTACTTTGTTTTCAAAGTCAGTCATCTGTAGCAGTATTTGTTTTTCACCCAGATAAGAAGTCGTTTAAAATCCAGAATCATGAAAAAGAAGGTGATATTCAGTTCATTATTCTTTTTATCTCCATCAGTATTTTTTTTACTCTAAGATAATTATATCAACAGCACACATTCACTTTAGCATTTGGTTCAGCCATCAAATGTGATCTAGACTTTATTAATTAGATACTATCACATTACTTTGTTGACTCTCAAGCCAGGAATGCAGAGGGGAAAAGAAAACCCAGCACATCTGTGTTAGCCATCATTATCTATATTATCATCCCACCATACCTTCTACCCTGTTCTTATGCACTTGCTCTGTGTTGGCATATATTATAATTCCAGTAATCTACAACTAAGAAAAATGAACATGTTTCCAGTTTCCCAAATTTGACTTGTCTTCTCTGCAAACTCAGTACCCTCCTTCCTTGTAAACATGAAATATGAAACAATACTGTTTTCAGTTTACTGACAGAAACATTGATCACTAAGACTGACTTTGTGTATTTTGTGTGTCTTCAGGAATTTTATTTCAGATGTCATTGAAAGCTGGATTTAACTCAGGCTTCCTTTGATTGTTATGACCTCTTCACTTGAACATTATGGACAAGGATTACAGTCCAAGTTAATAAATTGTGGTTGCTCTACTGATAATATTTTCTTCATTCCAGCTTATCTTATGAAATGCAAATCTTCTCAGAGAACCATTTCTTCGTCCACAGCTGATCAAAAGTCTCTTACAATGGGAAACTGATCATGTGATTTCAAGCTGAATTTTAGCCATACTCCATACACAATTTACTGCCTTGCACAAGGCAATCTCAGGTGCCAAATTCCTTGTTTTACAGTCCTGCTCCAATCTTCCCATCTTCCCTTTGTTTAACCCATAGAATTTGCTGTATATGAGGAAGTTCATGTGGCAAACAGTGGACTTTGATGTTCATAGCTGAAGGAAGTGAAGAGCTTGAGGAGCTAGAGCTAAGATTTGTTTTACAGTAGTCAAAAAAGTTACTTGTGTTTAGATGCTGTATCTCTGCTTGCAAAGCAGTTCTAGTGACAGTTCTGCTCTGTATCCTTTGAAATTAAGTTTATAAAGGCTGAGGATTTTCAACTCTGCAAGTTAACCTGTGTTGTTCATAATAAAGTGTTTCTTGTTTTGACAAACATTTATTAAGTAGTTTTTCCTTTAAAAATCCTAAAAGGAAAACTATTATTATTCAATTTGATCTGACCATCTTCTATCTGATCTTACCGGGAAAGTTAATTTTGCTTTGTCTCTCTTGTCAGTGAACAAGTAGCTTCAAACTCTATTTGAGAAAACGAGCTTCTACCACTTTTATCTATTAATGACAATACACCACTTTGGAAACTTTGGATGAAGAACATTGTTACTGCGATTGTATAGATGAATTATGTTTTTCTGAAAAAGGTATGGGTACACATTTTAGAGTAGATTTACTAAAGCAATTTTAAAAATGTAAAAAAATATATGTTGGAGAAAGAAAAGGTGTCTAGACAGCTTTTGCATTTGATAGCTTAAAACTTTCCTGGTACGTCATCTGAATGACTATTAGGTGTCTTGCAACTCTGCCAAAGAAATATTTATTTTGGTTACTGTTCTAATCAGTTCACTGTGTAAGTTGACACTAGGAACAAAAGACTGATCTATACAGTTGTAGGAGAACTTTCTCTGTTCTTCATCAGATAATTCAGACATTACTTATATGGAATGTAGCATCTCTTGAACACAGGAAAATGTTCTAGTTGGTTTCTTTACTTGACAGAAAGGTTGAGTTTCATATGTTTTTAACTTGTTCAAAATGCATTTTTTTAATCAAAACTTGGTGGAGATTCTCATTTGGGATGTCTTTCTAGGGTAATTTATTTCCCAGAGACATACTTCTGAAATGAGTCTTAGTCAATTTGTACTATTTGTACATCAGTTTGTAGAGTACAATTTATACATTAGTTGTAGAGTCTCTTTCTCTGGAGATTCCTGTGTATCCTGATTTTGGCTGGGATAGAGTAATTTTTCTTCCTACTAGCTGCTTGAAGGGCTATATTTTGGGCTTGTGCTGAAAAGAATGTTGGTAACACAGGCATGTTTGGTTATTGTTGAGCAGTGCTTACAAGCATTAAGACTGTTTCTGCTTCTCACTCTGTCCTGCCAGACAGTGTGTTGGGAAGGTCAGGGGAGAAGCCTATGTGTGCACAAGAAGCTGCGAGGGAACACAACCAGAAGAGCTGACTGGAACTAGCCAAAAGATCATTTCATACCCTGGAAAGCCATGCCCAGTATATGAACTTGGGAGAGTTGGCCAAGAGGGGTGGATCATTGCTGAGTCATCAATCAGAGAGTGGTGAGTAAATGCATTAGGCATTGATTGTTTTTTTGTCTTGGGTTCTGTTTATTATTTTTATTATTATCATTATTTTTGTTACATTTTATTATACAACTACTACATTTTATTTTTATTTTAATGCTTGCTCTTATCTTAACACACAAGTTTTGATTTTGTTTTCCTGTTCCCCTCTTCATGCTGCAGGAGGTGTGGGGAGGGGAGGATGAGTGGATGAGGCTTCCTTACTGTCTAGGCTTGAACCACAATGCTGTGTAATCTGATTGAGGTGAACCTGCTTTAACAGGGGTGTTGGACGAGATAATGTCTAGAAGTCCTTTCCAATCCTTACCATCCTCTGATTCTGTGATTAGTAAATATTTAAATGACGTAGATTGTCAATGACATGAGATTCTCTCTTCCTGAACTAGCTGATAGACTATTTCTGAGTCTTAAGAACTGATAGTCAGTTGAAAATTTAGCCCTTATTTGTTCAGGTATTTTGAAAAAAAATATTTAATGTCTATCTTAATTTAGCAAAACAATTGCCGTGTTGTAATCATATGTAATTCATCTCACCCAGGTCCTGTCACTGACAGTGACCAGAGTAATTTCCATAAATAGCTCTTAAGGGGCAGCTTGTCTCTAGTAATCAGAAAACAAAGCCATTGTTCACTGGTTCAGGAAGATATGAAAAAACATTACTTATAAGTTATCATTTATGTTTAGTGCATGATTAGATTAATCAATTTAATTAACAATACCTTACGGTCACTACAGGACACAAACCAGATTGTAATCTTAGCTGTGTTCATTTTCAGCCTAACATATTTGGAATTTTTGGCTTTGCAAAATTTCCTCCATTGTCACTGGGTTTGGCTGCAAAGTTAGACATAAGGAAAGCAGAGAAAGCCTAATGTCTTTTGTTACCATTAACCTGGCATTTTTAGACCTTGAAGTGAAGTAAACCATGTAAGGCCTGATT
Source organism: Urocolius indicus (assembly GCA_013401255.1). Taxonomy (NCBI): domain Eukaryota; kingdom Metazoa; phylum Chordata; class Aves; order Coliiformes; family Coliidae; genus Urocolius; species Urocolius indicus. The sequence continues at coordinate 38,338 of WBNH01005312.1, forward strand.
TCAGAGAGATTCATGAACTTTGTGTTAATTTTACAATCTTGAGATGGTATTTCCTACCTTAATTCTGTTTCACCAGTTTTATTTTGTCTTGGATATGTTCAAACTTAAATGTTCTTTGGGTATATCATCAAAGTAAGGAAAGTGAAACCTCAAATTAGAAAATAATGCTTTCCTGAAGATTAATTGACATACTGAACCTCACACAACTGTAATAACAGAATGGCCTAATGATGCTAAAGATGTGAGATTAATTGCTCTCTCATATTCACTTTAATTGGAGAGTAACAATTGAGCTGACAGGCTAATTATTACAGTTTTCCAGGTCTCTGCTATATTAATAGTCATAATGTTACTCATCAGTCAAAGTGTAATCCTTATAAGGCTTTTGCTTTTTAAAACTACAAGACTCTTTTGTCATTTAAAGTACACTGACTCCTAACATTCAGAGACCAAGGGCACTTTGTCAGATGACCCTCCCTTTCACATTTCAAATAACTACTTCAAAATTCAAACTACTTCAAAATTACTAATGAAACAAACATTGTAGATTCATTTTATAATTATGATCTAGCTAGAAAATTTGGAGCCTGCCTGTTTTTAGCTTTTTCACAGTTTATAACTTTTCCCAGTAACGTATTTCAGGAGTCCAGGACAGATAACTGAAGCAGGAATTAAAGCTGGACCTCCTGTCTTTAACTGGATGTTGGCTATGCATTCTGGCACAGAATGAATAATGATGTTACTATTTTCCTATTTTGTACACATAAAAAAAAAAATTGTTTTGTAAAACAAAACAAGGAATATTACTAGTAATGGAGTTAAGACAAGACCGAAATTTTTGGACACTGTTTGATCAGTGGTATCCATTTAGAGGAAAAAAATATTTTAAAAAATGACAATAAATGCCTCAAAAACCCCCTCATCCTAGCAAGAAAGATCTTACTTTCATTATAATGAACAAAAGCCTTCCACAATCAATTGGTTTAGGTTCAAGACATGACATACCCTTTTCAACTCTAATGTTTATACTTTTACTTAATCTTTTACTTATCAAGTGTACTTTCTTTGATATTGAATCTAAATGAAACAGAACTCTGCAACCTTTTTTTTGCTTAAAACAAAATTGACTTTTGGCTGTGTATCATGAAGGAAAGAAAATTTTCATAAATAGCAATTCTTACTTGTTTCTTGTGTTGAGACACATATACCCATTATATATGTGAAAAGAGACTTGAAAAACAGACTCTGAACTTGTTTTGTCATGCCAGATACTCCAGGTTGAAAGTCATAGCATGCTTATGATGAAACAGAAGAAAGATATTGCAGGGAAAAGGAGACATTCAGTTATTAACGCAGAGAGCCATGTCAAATATTACACTGACATTATCTTTGATCCAATAAACAGTTTGTCTTTGTTTGATGAAAGGGAAAAATGAACTTCTCCAGTTTACAGGGTTAAGGTTGAAACAAAATCTGGTCAGGCTTACCAAAAGACAACTTGATGGTAAAACAGCTGCAAAAAAAAAGTATGGCTCACTTTTTAAACTCAGGCATATAAATCATGATGCTCACGTTTGCCAATGTCATTGGCAAAGTTAATTCAATCTCTCAGAAGACCATGAGTAAGACAGCATTAATGAGGAAATATCCATATTCAGGCATTGAAGGAATATTCCAAGAATTTCCAAGTTGTATAGCTGAACCTTTTGAAGCACAGTGCAATGAGAAATGGCTCAAAGAAAAGAAATTAGAAATCTTGTAATCTTTAGAAGAGACCACAAAAATTGTTGTGTCGTGCTCTACCTCTCTTTGGTCAAAATACGCACAGTGATCCAGGCTTTTAGAGCAATGTCATTTCCCTCCTTTTCAAGCAATATCTTTCAATTCATCTTGCCGAGAAACATTGATTTTTCATCCCTAACCCTTCTTTTGATGTCCAAGGCTTTACTTTCACCACCCTTACAGAGGGATAATTCGTACAAACCTTGTCTACATTAGCCATATTTACAAGAGTTTACTCTTTCCTAATAATTTTATTGCTATCTGTTGTTTTGTTCCACCAACATTTTTCAGTTGCACGTGTTGAAGTGTATCACTTTATTAAATATATTATGCTCTTATATTCTTTCTTAGCCTGCATTAGTCTTAATTTACTAACTACTACTGCTTGATTACCTGTCGTATTGAAGAACTATTTAGACAACAATTAAAACACAAGCTCTAATTAATTAATTGGGAAAATATTATAGGATTTGTTTTGTCTATATTGTTGCTTGGATTAATCTCTTGAAACCTTGGCTTGCTATCATACAAAATAAAAAAAGTTGACAAAATGAAACAACAAATTCATGTTGATTATATGACAGTATAAGAACTTTAGTGGTAGCAGAATATTTCTGCAGTTTGCTTTTAAAGTTTTAATTCATGTGTTATAAAATTGAGGAAAAAACAGCATTCTTGCAAGGTCTGACTTTAACCCTCTTATGCAAAATGTCATGGAGAGTACTTGTGGAGGTCTTTACTTCACTTTCACCCTATGTTTTCCTTGATTCAAACCCAATATTTTGATATTCAACTGTGTTGACTTTATTTCTTCATGTTCTTTTCAACTGACTTCTCATTATATTATGTGTGGTTTCCATAGCTCTCATTCACATTGGTTATCAATGAAACCTTGCAAGTCTCAAGCTTCCACCACCTGTGGGAGTTTTACCAAAGGTTCATAACCACTCATTTTCTACCTAAAGCCAGTAGCAACAGCAGGCCATCTGTCATAAAGCTGAGGAATGCCTGAGGACACAGAGATTATATCTTCCAAACGGTGGATAAGCACGCAAGCAAGGACTGCACTAAACAACAATGGTATATAGACATCTTCTGTAGTACTGAAAATTGTTACTCACCAAACTGCAGTAGTTTTTTTTTTTGTTTGTGTGTTTGTGGCTTTTTTTTTCTGAATGATTACAATGTGTATTTTTTCCTTATTGTTAAGTAGAGCTCAATATATTAATTCTGAGTATGAGTATGTTCTTCATTGAAGTATATCATAAATAAGTTGCATGTTTGTAATACCTAAGAAAGCAAATAATGAATCTTGTTTATATCCCTTACTAATCCTCATTTAAATCAGATCTTTACATCTAGTCACAACAAAGAGCAACTCATTATTTCTTTAAGCAATAGATTTCCAAGCTTGTGAAAGTTCAAAAAAACTAATAAAACCAGAAAAAGCTTCAGGAAAAATATAAAAATCAAACCATCAAATAAACATAGACTGTATCTAGGACCTAGTTCTAATGACATTTTTTAGCCTTTTTAGACAAGTCAACATGAATTCTTTCATTTCCCGATACATAGTTACTGCATTGTAATTGAACATGCTGAAGTTTTAGGAAGATTTAACCAATAAATTCAAGGAAAAATATGTAGTGATCTGAATAAGAATAATTGTGTCTTGTGCAGAATACCTAAATAATAGATTTTATGTTTTAAAAATATTGTAAAATTCATGGGCAATGTACTGAATCTTTGAAGCATTTTCTTGAACAAAAACAACAACAAAAAGATGTTGTGCTTAGTGTAAAGGAAAGATATATAATAGATATTTTAAAATCTCTTATGTTTAGAACTAATGTGACTGAGGAATAATTCTTGTGCACAAGATAAAATGGTTGTTGTGGTTTAAGCCCAGTTTGCAATAGAATATTATGCAGCTGCTCATTCACTCCTCTCTCCCACAGTGGGATAAGGAAGAGAAAATACAGCAAAGACCCTCTGTGTTGTGATAAGGACAGACAGTGATCACTCAACAATCATGTTGAGGAGCAAAAAAAAAACTTGACAAAACCAGTTTCATCCAGCACCAATCAAAACCAGAGTAGGATGATGAGAAATACAACCAGATCTTAAAACCACCTTCCTTCTACCATATCCATCTTCCTGAGCTTAGTTCTGTTCTTTATTTCTCTACTTTCTTCCCTTCAGTACAGGCAGTCAGAGAAAGCAAGTTTGGTCAGTTTGTAACAGTTGGCCTCTGCTGCTCCTTCCTCTCTAAGGGCAGGACTCCTCATATTCTTCACCTGCTCCAATGAATTGTCCCTCCCATGGGTACAGTCTTCCAGAAACCTTTCTAATGTGAGTCTTTCCCAAGGGCTGCAGCTCCTCATAGACCCCTCAAGTGTGAGTATCCTCTGTGGCTGACAGAACTTCAGGCATTTGCAATGCCACTTCCCCTCAGTCACTGCCACTCTGAACAAAGCCAGACCTCTGCTGTGGGGCTCTCCATGAGCTGCTGGCAGATCTCGTTTCACTGTTGCCCCCCGTAGCTTGCAGGAGAGCTGCTATCTCACCATGGGACACAGGGGGCTCTGCTCAAGCCCATTTCCTCCTTTCTTTCCTCACTGACCTTGGGGTCCATGTAATTTTTTCTTTCCCATCTTACTCCTTCTCATCCCACCACCTACTTCTGCTGACAATTTTCCCTTCTTAAATGTCTTATCATAGAAGCAACTGTCCTAGCCTGTACCTGAGGTGGGTCTGACTTTGAGCTG
>WBNH01005313.1:0-108213 GCA_013401255.1 Urocolius indicus
TCTTTTTGTGGGGGTCTTATTCGTGTCTCCTGGCAGCCAAAGCCAGGCATCTCTTTAATTGGTTCTTGCTGAGAAAGGAGAGAGCGTTAGCGAGCAGCGCATTCAGACACATGGAAGGGGACCTGTGTGGCATATCTGCAGTGCAAATGTGTTCATACAGGCATGACAGTTTCTGTGACAAGTTAAAACGAGCGGCGAGTGGGTGTCGCTACGTTTATAGTCACTCGTGAAATCTTCAATGGAAAGTTGTGTAGGCAGCTCCCATTGTAGCTGGGCACATTTTAGATAAATGGAAAACATCAACAAAGTAATTTGAGTGTTACAGTTGTTTATAAATTAACTCTGTTCCCTCATTTAAGCTGCAGAAGTGCCTCTAGGGGATGGGGGTAATAAAGGATGTTGCTGCGCAGTATCAGACAGGCTGGTGGAGGACGCTGCCATCCCAAGCATTTGGGGTTAGTGGTCCTCACGCTGCTGGCACAGCCACCTTCAAGGCTTTAGGAGCAGGGCTTTGGAGGGGTTTGACAGACCTCTGTCAGGTTGCAGACTCTTCAGCGCAGGACGGTGGCAAAAGGTCATGCCGCTGAAACATGCGCCAGCGTCACACCTGGATTGGCAACTGCCTGTGGGACCACATGGCTCACAGTCAGAGCTGAAAGCCCAGGCAGCCCTGGGTCATTTCTCCATGGCTGCAGACAGAGGTGCTTCTCTTAGGGTCAACTGAGGTGCACTTTGGGCTGTGCAACTAGGAGAGAAAGCCACGTGTGGTACACACTCACATGGCTTTGCCTCAGGGCTCAGGCCCTTAGCAGTTAAACCCTCCTCCCCTTCCCTCTGTGGGGGAAAAGAGTCCAGCACTTCACCCTCAAACAAAACTTTTAATTAGCCTTGTCAGCTGTTGCATTTTCATCACTAGTCTCTAGATATCTGATGCAGTTTCACAAAACTCCAGTTCGTGGTGTCACACGATGCAACGGGAAATTCCACTTCTAGCTGAAATAGTACGTTTCTGGTCTTGTGGGTTGCAGGGCAAAGCTAGAGACCTCGAGCCTGAAAAGAAGCTAATGAGAAAAGCAAATAACCTTCTCCATTGTCACTGTAAGAAATCTTCTGTTTGTAAACCAGAGTGATGACCCCCGCAGCCTTACAAGACGTTGGGTGCAGCTGCGTCGCTGTGCGTGTGCTTGGTGAGGGGTGCTGCCTGTCAGGGCCAGGGCATGAGGTGTTGAACATGCAGGCATCCTTTCTGTTGTAGAAGCAGCTGATGGCACACAGATAACCAGATGGCAGAAACCTGCAAACTCCTGGAAGTTCATTCCAGCTCTTCATTAATTCAGCAGTTAGCCTTGGTAACTGCTAAGGTAACGCTAAGGTAACACTAGCACTGCGAGGGGCTGTCGCTCCTGTGCAGCTCCCCAGCGCCTGACACTCACAAAATAACTCACAAAATACAGTGTAACTGTAGGAAAACGTGACCATGGGTGGCACAGGCCCTGCTTAGCCCCTGCACATTTCCCCTTATCCTCAAAATTCAGAGGCTACGTAGCAAGAACGGATAATTAACTGCTGGAGCAGCTTTCCTAGTAATCAATTCATATCACTTGCATTTGTGAATGTCTTGGAGTGAAGTGTCTCTTTTACTGTTTTCCCCTGCTAAGTCTTCCTCCCTCAGTGCTGGTACCTACACACTTGCATCATAAAGTTTCATGGGAATGTCAAGCCACTGGGCATGTCGCGTCCGGTGATGTGCTGGCTGAGGTTAGCGTGTATCACATTTCATGTTGCACCGGAGGCTGTCTGATCCGACCAGGGAGAGGAGGGGAGGTGCAGAGGAGCTGCTTGCTCTGCAGAAACCTGTGGCAATTTGCTGTGACAAATTCCCAGGAGTGTAATAAGAGCTAAGGCTGCAGTGGACAATCTGTCTTGCAGATGCAGTGTTGATCGGGAATCTTTTTGTTTCAGGAGGAGAGTTTCAAATTTTATTAGAGGCTTTCATGTTTCTTATTAATGGATCTCTGCAGTTGGCCCTCCTGGGAAATCTGCCAGAGCGAGCTGTGAAATTGGTTGGGTTGGACAGTAAACTCCTATAGCTATTGTTGGCGTGCGCTGAGCTGAGCATAGCAAGGCTAATGAAATCTGTAGTGGTTACAACTATGAATGTGTAGCTGGCAGCAAGCAGGGTGTACAGCACAGGGTTGGGGGAAAGCTCTGAGTATAGATCTGAGAGCCAGAATGCAGCTGCGGAGCCCTCTGCAGTGTATCTGTCTTCATATCCCTCTGAACCTGATCCTGCCAGATGCCAACCTCTTCGGAGGGGAGAGGTGGGATGAAGTGCCGTCCCTTCCCACCGATTTCCAGCACTCCCAAAATGACCTGCTCATCCTGTCTGGATTGGATGGGATGGGTGGGTCAAAGTCAAAGGATTGCTTCTTTGGGCATGCTATTTGAATATTGGCCTGCTGTCTGGCAGGCAGGGCAGTAGTGTCTGACAGAGAGGAGACCCAGATTTTTCGTTGCAAATGAAATGCGAGAATTTACAGCTCATACCTGGAGGCGGAAGGTGCAAGCTGTAAAGTCGTAGTCATTTGTGTGTTATTAAGGTCTGGGATCAAAGGAGCGTTTTGACAATAAGTGACTGGTTCAAATTGAATATTCAGGGCCACAAAGATGATGGAAGGAGTGGAGCATCTCCCTTATGGTGGAAGGCTGAGGGGAGCTGGGGCTCTTTAGCTTGGAGAAGATGAAACTGAGGGGTGACCTCGTTGCTGCTTACAAATACCTAAAGGGTGGATGTCAGGAGGATGGAGCCAAGCTGATCTCAGTGATGGCCAATGATAGGACAAGGGGCAATGAGTACAAGCTGCAACACAAGAGGCTCCAAATAAACACAAGGTAAAACTTCTTCCCTGTTGAGGTGAGAGAGCCCTGGAAGGGGCTGCCCAGATGGGCTGTGGAATCTCCTCCTCTGGAGACATTCCAAACCCACCTGGACAAGTTCCTGTGTGACCTGCTCTAGGTGGTCCTGTTCTGGCAGGGAGGTTCCAACCCTTAACATTCTGTGATTCTCTGAATATCCTCAAATTTGGAGTCTGATGGTTGCCTCCATAGTTGCCCCATGCAATAAGGCAAAGGAGCAAGTGGCCCCAGCCCTTGCTCCTGGTGACACTGGTAGCTTGTTAGCAATGGCCGAAAGGTCAGGAACCAGAGGGGACAACAAAGGGACCGGGTTTCTGCAGGTGTTTTTACAGACCTGAAAATGCCATTAGCTACAGCACAGGGCTGCAAAAAGTGCCAGTGAAAGTCCCTCCGTTTGCATAGCCAGGTGCTGGTGTGGTTTGTGAGTCTGGCCTTGGTTTGTGAGGCTAATATCAACTTCTCAGCACCCAACGCCTCAGGTCTGGGTGGTGGGATGCAGCGTGTAATCCTGGGCTATTTGGAGGCCTGAGCTGCTGGTTTTAACCTTTGCTGCAGTTGAACTCTGGATAAATAAAGGAGGTCAGCCCCTCAAGCTACAATCCGGTATCATCTCCTGAGTTTTAAATTTATTTGATGAAATAAATAGAGACAAAAAATACTATTTGGGGAGATCTACTGAGGTTTAAAGTCCCTTGCAGAGAGATGCTGGAGTTTTGCATGAAAAATGCACGTCGTGAGCTCCAGTGAGCAATCCCTGTGGGACCGGAGCAAGCCCAGATGGTGACTCCTCCAAGTGATTATTTTTCTGCCTTAAGCCTTTCCAGGAATTTGAGTGTGGGCAGGCTGCCAGCGGACACTGGCTGTCCAGACACTTTAGCAATGTTCCATGTGTACTGGCTGCCAGAGATACCAAAGTCCAGCTGCTGTCCCTGATCTCTTTGTCCCCTTTACCTTCCCAGCCATAATTACACAGGCGTGCACGCACGCACACACTCGCGTGACACACACACACTCACTCACAAAGCGGGAGCAAAAAACTCACCTGGTGTTTGCTGCTTGCTTGTGTATCTCACAACTCGTGACTGACAGCTCTGAAGTTAAAGAGAAAGGAGAGTCAGAAAAATGATTTGGATCAAAAGAGAACCCCAGGCATACAAATAACAAGCCCTGCAGCAGGCTGCAGAAGGCAGGCGTTCATCTTTCTAGGACAGCCGACAAACAACAGTTCAACCGGCTCTTGTACCTCTTTGCCTTTGAAACACTCTGTTTGGGTTGTCTTCCTTTCATTGTTTCCCAAGCAAAATCAGTCCTGTCTTATCTTTTACTGTTCCTGGAACTTGAATTATGCTGAAAACTTAGCAGTTTGCCTTTCATTCTTGCAGTGGAAGTCGGCTGCTTTCTGCCGCACGTTTGCATTTTTGCAAATCCAGCCCGTGTCTGCTAGAGTTCAAAGTCTCCCCGTGAAGTGCTTTGGCTTGGAAAAGTGGGGCAGTCTTCACCACGTTACAGCTCTTTCATCCCTTGTCTCCCTTAAGCTTATTCATTCCTTCTGTGCTCTCCAGATTTTGGGCAGCCCTTTTGTTACAGGCAACGATGAAGTCAGCCGTGTGAGAGATTTACACGCACCAAAAAAAACCCACCCTGAGAGATTTAGTGTTTGGTGTAGTTTTTGAAAGGGTGTATTAGCTTTGACTTTGTGAGGCTACCCAAAACTCAGTGGTTCAGTGCTGTTTAGCAGAACAAAACCTTTGCTTCAGCTCCTGCAGGTTTCATACAGCTCCATAGTAGTGTTTTTGGTGCAGAGAAGCTGAATCCGGACACCTTGAGCTTTTGGAACAAGTAGTTTTAGGGGAGCCTGATTTGCCCTTCACAGCAAAAGAGACTGTCCCTGTTTGGCCCCATGAGGCCCAGCCCTCTACTCCCAGCTTATCCCATGGGGAGCATGTTTACGTTCTGAGTTTGCAGCTCACGTCCATCTCCACAAGAGACTGAAGGACCGTCCCAGCCCAGCGCGAGATCCCCGTGGCAAAGGGGGTGCACCGTGTGCCCTGTGCCATGGGCTTCCCCCCATGATGTCCCCAGGCAGCCACCTCAGCTGGGAGCTGCTGATTTACCTGCCAAAGCCTCCCTCCCCGGGGCAGGAGGCTACAGTGAGCTAAAGTTAACCAAGGATGACTGCGCAAATGTGAGCTCGGCGCTTTTATTTTTAGTCGGACTTAAAAATCTGTAAGTCATGTGTAATATAATAATTTTAGCTGTTGCCAGGACACACTGAGCAACTGTTAGGAGGAGGGGGAAGGCCTGTGCTGATACAGCAGAGGCCCTGCCTCCTGGCTGCTCTCGTCCGGCCACGGTCACAGTGCCGAGACAGCGATGCTGGAGGGTCGGGGCAGGTCTGGGTAGTAGTACTGAGCCATTGCTCAGGCGTTGCTGGCCCTTGCTCTTTTGAAGCTGTTCCAAGATCTTATTCCCTCCCTCTCATAGAATCATACAATGGTAGGGACTCCTAGAGCTCATCCAGCCCTAGCCCCTGCTAAAGCAGGTTCCCCTCGATCAGGAGGCACAGGAACGTGTCCAGGTGGGTTTGGAAACCTCCTGAGAAGGAGCCTCCACACCCTCCCTGGGCAGCCTGGGCCAGGGCTCCCTCACCTCAGCACCAGAGGAGTTTCTCCGTGTGTTTGCTTGAGAAACTTGTTGTGTTCCAGCTTGTGCCTGTTACTCCTTGTCCTGTCACTGGGCACTACAGAAAAAGGTGTCACTGCATCCTTCTGACACACGCCTTATAGGTACTTGTGTTGATGAGGTCCCCCCTCAGTCTCCTCTAGGCTAAACAGCCCTAAGGCTTGTGGCTTTTCCTCATCGCAGAGATATTCTAATCCCCTGATCGTCTTTGTAGCCCTCTGCTGGACTCTCTCTGTAAGTTCCCTCTCTTGAGCTGGGGAGCCGCTCTTGCCTCAAAGACCACCCCAAAATGTCGGTGCTTTCCCCCCTCTTCCCTGCCCCAGCTCTGTGGCTGTTGGTGTTTCATTGCTGTTGATTAAATATTTAAACAACAGAATAATTAACTTAAGACTGATTGTTATCAAACCATTAGAAGGTTTGGACTTTTCCTGCAGGCTTACAGCAGCGTGGAAGATCATCAGTGTAAAGAGTACTCTTAAAGATAGGTTTAATCTCAGTCTAGTATGTCTTCAAAGTGCTATATATGCATATAAACATCAGGCTTATTGTTCATTAGAAGCGAGGCAGCAGGGAAAGAAACCCCCCAAAGGAATATTACTTGCCATAAGTATCATTACTGCTGCTCAGCAGTATATAATGGAAGAAGTAGGAAGACTTTGTTGCCTTTATGTGGCTGAAGACACCGTATTAAGCAGTGCAGAGCAGAGAATGCAACTGTTTTGCTCCAACAGCAAAATTGGCCGGACACAAAATCATGTGTTTGTGAAGGATTCTGATTTAGATCAGGAAACTCAAACATGCTTTTCCAGGTGATCCTGGTGAGGCATCCACAGGGCTGAGTTTGCTCAGCGTTTGGATGCGTGACTGTGGTCGTGAGGGTGGTACATGCCACCTCCCCAGTCCTTGGAACCACGGAGAAGCAGGGGTTGGATCCTTCTGGAGATGGAGACGGTGCCAGTGCTTGGCTGTGTGTGACCTGTATGTAACGGGGAGCATCTCCCAGCACAGACCCCTGCCGGACACCTGGGAATGAGGTGTCAGTAACACGGAGAGTTCAAAGCACCGGCAAGGAAAAGAAATCCCACACATTAAATCCCTGGCTGGGAGCCGTCTCAGGCTCTGGGCTGCTGCTGTAAATAGATCATGTGGCTGAGGTTTGTTACCAGGCTGGTAGATGAAGGGCACGTGTGTCTGTGCAGAGCCGCAGTGGGGAGGGGGGAGAGGGGCAGCTGCTGCTTCCTCAGCCCCATCTGCTGAGACATGAAGTCACCCCGCAGGTGACTCTGGGGTTCAAGGCTTCAGGAGTGATCCACCACCTTCCCTCCACACCACTAATAGCTGCTTGTTGCTAACGTAAATATTTTGTGGGGCTCCCTGCCGCGCTCCTGTCCGTGCCTTTTAGGACACGGCAGGGTGAGGGCAATGTCGTTGTCAACAGCAGGGGAGGGAGAGGCTGGAAGAGCGGCCTGGGCACCGCAGAGGGTTTTCCCAGAGGAAGGAGAAGGCAAACCTTGGGAAATAAGTGACCGCTGCTCAGCGTGGCAAGTTATGGGCAGGAAGTTTCTGGTCTGCCTGAAGTTGTAACTGTTCTCCTGAGAAACGCCCAGGATTTTTGCTGCTGTCAACTGCTCCTTGACATGGGGTTGGACCAGATGATCTCTGAAGGTCCCTTCCAACCCCTGCCGTTTTGTGACACGAGAGCAGCACTGCCTGACTATTGATTGGTTTTGTTGTTTTGTGGTGTTTTTTTTTTCCCAGAAGCTTTTCTTTTTCTCCCTTGCTGTTTCGGGGTATCTTCTCGTTTGTTGTTCATTTCTCAGCGCTGACGATGTGACTCCCCCATCCTTTGCCCGCCCTCTCGTTGCAGAATCCAGAGGAGCTGTCGGAGGATTGTGCTCACGGGGAGATGATTCCTCATGAAGTCACTGGATCCCTTGGAGAAATCAAATGTGACTTTCCATTTATCAGACTGAAACCAGAGCCAGCCAGACAGTGAAGCCAGCACAGTGGAGGGGGGACGGCGAAAGATGAAATCCAACCAAGAGCGGAGCAATGAATGCCTGCCGCCGAAGAAGCGAGAAATCCCCGCCACCAGCCTGCCTTCCGAGGTGAAGCCGGTGCTGCCGAACGACAACCACCGCGCGGATAACCTAGCATGGCTCCCCGGCACCCCTCAGGGCAGCCTGGGGAGCCGGCACCGGCCCGCGGCCACCTCGGCACCGGAGGCGGGCTTGCAGCAGGGTTTGCACAAGTCGCTGTCTGCAGGGCTGGACTATTCCCCGCCGAGCGCGCCCAGGTCCGTTCCGGCTTCCACCACTCTCCCCACGGTGTACTCGCCCGCCCTCTCCCAGTCAGGGACCCCCGTTTCCCCCGTGCAGTACACGCACCTGCAGCACACCTTCCAGTTTGTCGGGCCCCAGTACAGCACGTCGTACACCGGCTTCATCCCCTCGCAGCTGATTTCCCCGACAGCCAACTCCGCGACCGGCACCGTGGCGGCGGCCACGGCCGTTGCGACCACTCCATCCCAGCGCTCCCAGCTGGAGGCTTATTCCACGTTGCTGGCCAGCATGAGCGGCCTAAGCCAGCAGGGACACAAAGTTGAGCCGCACCTGGTCAGGACGCCTGGGCTGATCGCCGCCGGGTCTCCTCCACCCACCCAGCAGAACCAGTACGTCCACATTTCCAGCTCTTCCCAGAGCAACGTCAGAAACGTCTCTCCTCCAACCATCCCGGTCCCCCTGCACCCCCATCAGACGGTGATCCCGCACACCCTCACCCTCGGCCCTTCCTCCCAAGTGGTGGTGCAGTACTCGGACTCGGGAGGCCATTTTGTCGCTAGAGATCCCCCCAAGAAGCCCGAGAGCAGCCGGCTGCAGGCGTTGCAGGCCAAGGAGGTACTGAACGGCGAGATAGAGAAGAGCCGGAGGTATGGCATTTCGCCCTCCGCCGAGATGGGCCTAGTCAAAGCAGGCAATAAACCAGCTCCCCACCATTACGAGACCAGGCACGTGGTGGTCCACTCGAGCCCCGCCGAGTACGGCGCGCGGGATTCCTCAGGTGTCCGAGCCTCCGTCATGGTGGTCCCCAACAGCAGCACGCCCACGGCAGACATGGAGGTGCAGCAGGCCACCAGCCGCGACACGCCCCCCTCAGCCCTCAACGACAAGGGAAGCTTGCACTTAGGGAAGCCGGCCCACCGCTCCTACGCCTTGTCTCCGCAGCAGGCTCTGGCGCACGAGGGGGTGAAGGCGGTGGCCACTCTGTCCCCTCACACCGTCATTCAGACCACCCACAGCGCCTCCGAGCAACTCCCCGTCGGGCTGCCGGCCACGGCCTTCTACGCCGGGCCCCAACCGCCGGTGATCGGCTACCTGAGCGGCCAGCAGCAAGCCATCGGGTACCCCGGCAGCCTGCCGCAGCACCTGGTGATCCCCGGCACGCAGTCCCTGCTGATTCCGGTCGGCAGCGCGGACGTGGAGCCGTCGGGAGTCGCGCCCGCCATCGTCACGTCGTCTCCTCAGTTCGCAGCAGTGCCTCACACCTTCGTCACCACCGCCGTCCCCAAGAGCGAGAACTACAGCGCGGAGCCCCTCACCACCCAGCCCGCCTACCAAGCCGCCATGGTGCAGGCGCAGATCCACCTGCCCGTGGTGCAGTCCATCGCCTCCCCTGCCGCCGCGCCCCCCACCCTGCCCCCTTACTTCATGAAGGGGTCGATCATCCAGCTGGCCAACGGGGAGCTGAAGAAAGTGGAGGACTTGAAAACGGAAGATTTCATCCAGAGCGCTGAAATCAGCAACGACCTGAAAATAGACTCCAGCACTGTGGAGAGGATTGAAGACAGCCATAGCCCAGGCATCGCCGTCATACAGTTTGCGGTCGGGGAGCATCGAGCACAGGTAATGGCAAGGGGTGGTGGGGCTGGGGTGCGTGCCACGGACCTCCCCCCAAGGTGCAGCTTTCCTCAGCACATCCCCGTTGCTTTGAGTCTGTGAGGGGTTGGCTCTTTGTCGCTCGCATCCGCCCATGGAACCAACTCTGGTCCAAAAATCATCCCCCTCGCCGTGCCGGGGGAGCTATCTTGGATATATGCCAGGTCTTTCTGGAGAAGCCACAGTAAGAACGATGTGACCTTCGTGGGTTTGTGTGGCTTTGAAAGGAGGTTGTAGCGAGGGGAGGGTTGGACTCTCCTCTCCAGTAATGACAAGGGGAAATGGGCTCAAGTTGCACCAGGGGAGGTTTAGATTGGAGATTAGGAAGAACTTTTTCGCCAGGATGGTTGTCAGACACTGTCCCAGGCTGCCCAGGGAGGTGGAGGAGTCCCCATCCCTGGAGATATTGCAAAGCCATGGAGCTGAGGTGCTGAGGGACATGGCTCAGTGGTGGGCTTGGCAGGGTGAGGGGAGTGGTTAGACTCTGTCATCTTAAAGGCCTTTACCAAAGGCCTATGATTCTATGGTTTGACTATAAAACGGTGTAAGCAGTATGAGAGAGTATATTTTGCATTTTGATAGGTGATTTTTACCTCCCACACAGAAAGCTCAGGTTAGATTCAACTCAGATCCTAACCCTTGAGAGACAGGTAGGGCAGTGAACTTCCATGGCTTGAAATCTTGGGTCTGCCTGGGAACGGCTCCATCACACACGTAAGTTACTGAGACACACTACAGAGTTTTAGCGTGGCTTTGGTCACGGGTGATTTAAACACTGCACAGCCCACATAAACTGTGGGTTCATCTCTTTGGAAATAAAAACCAGCAAGGTGTTTGGGCAGGCTGTGCTTCTGGCTGTCAGAAGAAAACCTCTAACTTTCCAAAGGTATTTTTAGACTGAGGATGAGTTCACGTTGTTCACACAGCGTTACCCTGATGCTGTCCATTTTCCGAGCTAGTTCAGTTCTGCTGCGTTGAGGCTAGAGCTGTTTAGATGTACTAGATAGCATTTTGCTTCCTAGGGGTGCTCAGTTGAAATAATCTCATGGCAAAGTCTTTCTGGGTGGGTTTGAGTGCTATGAAGTGCAGCATCTGCAAACACATTGCTGTACTGTCAGCGCTGGAGAGCTGGAATGAGAGAGAGAGAGCTGGACGTGGATACATGTAGTAAAGCACCTCAGGCTGACAGTTTGGAGAAGAAAAACAAACAGTGACAGTACAAGGAGCAGGTTACACAGAAAAAAAATCTTACAGTCAGAGCAGTCTGTGGCTTGTCCATGCCCAACTTGTACCAAAATCCAGTACACAGGAGATCACTACATATATAACTCGTGCCCTTTCTCATGTCACGCGTGCAGATCCCCCTGTGTGCTTCTGTTCATGCGTGTGCGTGGATCTGCATAGCTGGTAGAAGTTGGGCCTCTGGTGCTCTCAGTGTAAAGATGTGACATTTTTTCTCCACTGCTCAATTGTATTTTGGTTCCTATCCGGCTTTGTGATGTCCTTGGATGGGGACCAGTGTCTGATTTGCCCTGGTACCTCGAACACTGAGGTTTCAGAAGCAGCAATCTCCCATCTGTGCAATGTTCATCTCGCTCTCCTTTTTCTCCCTGCAGCCAGGCAGCAGCAGCAGCAGAGGTACAAATTAGCGGGCAGCGTTTGTGTCTGGTTGGCAGATGAGGCCTTTGCAGGGGGTGGAGTGCCATCCTCTGGCAGAGCCTGAGGCTGCAAAAATCCAGGGCCAGGCACTCGTGTCTCACCCACCAAAGTGTCACCTTACGGAGAAGCCTATCAGGAACGGGCTGACATCATCGCAACCGAAATACTCCCCCAGCTCCGTTTCCCACCGGGGATGCTTCCAGAATGGAGAGACATGATTAGATACGGGGGTTTAATTTAGGTTTCCTGCAGATTCCAGGGCTTGGGTCTCTTCCCGGATCAGCTGTGTCCCTGCATAGCGGGGACAGCTCTGACGGTTTTCCCTCGCCTGGGGCGGAGGAGGGAGAAAGAGAGAGAGAAAGGGGGGTCATTTCTCCGAGCTTGAAGCCTCAATGAGCTCTTCCTCAGCCCGACGTGGCTATGAGGAAGCATTTAGCCTAATTAGCAGGCATTCAGCAGTCATTACTCGTTAGGGAATTGCCTGTGTGAAGAGGGCTGAGTCTTCCCGTGTGAAGAACAGCATTCAGCCGGGCTGCTTTGAGCCGCGGCACTGTGGTGCTGCTGCACTTCAGCGTGTCCCGACTCCAGAGCACAGTGGGGGTATAGTCTGCACGGGCAGTGTGGCTTCACAGAGCATTTTGTGACAATGAAGTTTCGGTTGCAATGCATATTTCTGGAAGGAAGGAGCTTTTGGGATGGTGTTACCAAGGGAGTGGAAGTTGTAGAGTAAGTGCCATACAAAAATAGCATTGGCTCACTTACCTCCTCCTCCCAGGGATCGCTGGGAAGTCGTTCTAATACTGATGACTTTGTATTTTCAATCTCTGTGCAAACATTAGCTGATTTCCTTACCAGCTGAGGGACAGAGGCAGGAGATTGTTTTTAGCTGAGCATATACAACTGTACTGTAAACAGGGAGGCAGCGTGCAGCTGTGTCGTGTCACTGCAACCCCCCGGCTGCCTCTCCCCAGCACAGCACTTGGGCACAAAGAGGTCAGCCCTCGTCCTTTCCTCGACTTCCAGGCGCCTGGCACATCCAGCCTGGAGGAAAATTAACCCACCTGAAGCTGCTTGCCTTTTCAGTGAAACAGCTGTCCTTGGCCCTGGAGCGATGCTGCTTTCACAGCATGCCTGCTCTGGGTTAGGAACAAGTCAAGTAAGTATCAGCAGGACCAGAACCCAAAGTGCAGTTGTTAGCATTCAAATTGCCTGTAAGAAAAGACCCTCGGACCTGCACCTCCTTGCACGTCCCCATACTGCTCTTGCAGCAACACTTCCATTGTTATTACCTGTCCTTTCCCTTGCTGCCAGGAACAAGCAGAAACCACTAATTCCCCTCTATTTATATTAAGGTCAAAAACACACAGGAGATGCAAATTAGGTTCCCTGAAACGCTTGCTTTCATCCCCGTGTTTCAGTTCCTAATCCTTCCTAAAGTAGGGCTTAAAAAGAAAAGGTGAGCAAAACAGTTCTTAATTCTACTGTTTAAAAAAACCAGAATCATAGATGCTAGAGATGGAAAAGCCCCATCAGAGCATCTAGTTAGTAGCCCCAACTAGTTTATTGTGTGAGTTTTTAGACCATTGTGTAGTTCAGTCTTCCCCATTTATCTCTGCACGCACGCAAACCTGTTACTTTTACTCCATCCTCTCCTTTTCATTGTCTTTGGCACCGTAACAGACACAGAAGGAGAGATGTTGACTCAGTTTGATGCTGCAGATGGAGATCCCTCACAGCCTTCCCCTCCTGTGATCTCCCTTGTCCCCTGGGCACAGGGGCTGCAAGCCCTTGTTCCTCAGAGCTGTGATGTGTCTTTGGCTCTGTGGTACTGGCTTTTGGGAGTGCAGCAGGTAAGAGCTCACTGATAACTCAGCAACCAGTGGTCTGCCGGACAGAGGTGGCTTCTTTTGAGAAACGGTGGGAGCAGTAGCCCCTAACCCTCAAGCCCTGGGCACCATATGTTGTAATAATGAGGTACTGAAGCTGCGCTAGATGCAGCCCTGGGAAGATGCCCACTCAAGTAGTCCCCATGACACAAGGTACTGCCTACAGAAGGGGCTTGGGCTGGATGAGCTCTGGGGGTCCCTTCCAACCCCCCACCATTCTGGGATTCTCTAAACAAATGAGATCAGCACTTACATTCAGCTATTCTCCTGCCCTCTAGCCCCCACCAAAGAGGGGTTACACCATCAGAACAGATCCTACCCCGCACCTGAGAAGAGCTCCGGAGGTCACGCAGACCTTGGGAGCAGAGCAGCGGATATGTGATTACAGCATAAGCCACCCCCTTTGAGTTGCAGACGTTGTTGATGTTACACACAGCGAGTTAGAAACACCTGCCAACGTTTTCAAAAGCATTGGTCAGAATTTCTTGCCCTCGTTGTGGTGTACTGGGGGCATTTCAGCCCCGTGGGCTGTGCTTTGCACGAGCCCACGTCCAGTGTTTGAGCCCACAGACACATTGAACGCCGGGCTGCTGACGCCTGCTGAGATAAGCTGCCGTTCAGGCGCTTCAGCTTGTTGGGACCTCAAGGCCCATCTGTAAGGTGAAGGAGCAGTGGGTGCGTGTTGCTGGTCTGTTCTCCTGTGGTTAGGTAGGATTCATAACCAGACCTGGTTGTAAAGTGAAGCAGGAGAGAAAGGAGACGTAGAACAGAAGAGGAGACGCAGTGCAGGAAGCAGAGGAAAACTACCTGAAAGAAAGCTGTAAGGAGGCGGGGGTTGGTCTGTTCTCCCTAGTAACAAGCAATAGAACAAGAGGAAACGGCCTCAAGTTGCAGCAGGGGAGGTTCAGGATATGAGGAGAAATTTCTTTGCTGCAAGGGTTGTCAGGCATTGGAAGGGGCTGCCCAGGGAGCTGCTGGAGTCACCGTCCCTGGAAGGGTTTAAAGAGACGAGTGGATGTTGCACTTAGGGAAATGCTCTAGTGGTTGGTAGGGCTGGGACAAAGGCTGGACTCAGTTTTAAAGGTCTCTTCCAGCTGAAATGCTTCTATGATGATCCCCTCCTGAAGGATTGCAGGTGAATTGAACTGCAGAGTGGGAGAGCAGGAGCTGGGCTGGTGGCAGGATTGCTGGGGGAAGGCAGGTTTGTGCTCACTGCTCTTAACGGCTACAACTGTGTAACGTACCCATGGCCTGCCCCTGGAAATCAGGCCAACTTCAACCGCTGGTAAATGTCCAGAGGTGAGGGTGACACTCCTGGGGTCGTTTAGGACATGGTGTGTCAGAACTGAGCGCTTCGCTTGAGCTGTGTTTTGGTGGGAAAGCCTCTCTAAGCTGTGGCGCAGTTGATACGCACTGGAGTTTGCCAGATGCCAAAGGTGTTTTGCCTCTTCCAGAGGATGGATAAAGGGTGAAGCACGGCTCCTGCTGAGGTCTTGTGGTAAGAAATGCTGAGCTCAGAGAAACCATTAAGAGCCACGTGACGAAGACAGGCATGCAGTCTGGTGGCCGATGTCCTGATTCCGCAGAAACTCAGCGGTGCTTTTGCCATTTCAGCTTTATCCCCCAGCCCCGCAGCGGGCTCCTGCCTGAGGGCACACGGGTGATCTCACGCTCTTCCCCTCTCTCTCCCCCTCTCTCTTCCTCTCTCTGTTGTCCCCTCTCTTCCTGTAGGTCAGCGTGGAAGTCTTGCTAGAATACCCTTTTTTTGTATTTGGACAAGGCTGGTCATCCTGCTGTCCCGAGAGAACCAGCCAGCTCTTTGATTTGCCATGCTCCAAACTCTCGGTGGGGGACGTCTGCATATCGCTCACGCTCAAGAACCTGAAGAACGGCTCTATTAAAAAGGGCCAGCCCATGGACTCAGCTAGTATCTTGCTGAAGCATTCAAAGAATGACAGTCTAGCTGGAAGCAGACACAGGTATGCGGAGCAGGAAAACGGGATTAATCAGGGAAGTGCACAGATGTTAGCTGAGAACGGTGAACTGAAGTTTCCGGACAAAATAGGATTGCCTGCAGCACCTTTGCTCACCAAAACAGAACCCAGCAAGCCCCCGGCAACGAGGAAGAGGAGGTGGTCGGCCCCCGAAACACGGAAACTAGAGAAATCAGAAGAGGAGCCACCTTTGACTCTTCCCAAGCCTTCTTTTATTCCTCAGGAGGTTAAGATTTGCATTGAAGGCCGATCCAACGTAGGAAAGTGAAAGCTGTTTGGGGAAAGGAAATTAGGCTATCCCTTGTCATTTTTATCCAGATTACTGTACTGTAGACTAAATAACCCAGTATTTACATGTTATCATCTTATTTTAGGTTTATGTTATAACCTTGTTGTTATAGTTGCAGCTGGTATTATGCAGGAGACTGGTGCATATGTTTTTTCCACAAGTGTTTGTCGGTGACTAGGTTTATCGGGAGCTGCAGAAGGGGCAGTACCTGCTTCACACGCCCTTGGTGGGAACGAATGTGTTGTCATGGCTCCTGTTTTCTAACACCTCGTGTAGGACAGGGTCCAGCTGTGATCCTCTTTTCTTTCTGTCGCTGTTCTGTTGTTTTGGTTCCCGTTACAGGGGTGTTTCTTTTGTTTGGGGAAGGGGGGAGGGTGGGAGGGTCGGGGGGAGGTGAGGAGAAGAGAACTGTAGCAGAGGTGCATGGGGTGCGTGTGTGTGTGTGTGTGTGTGTGGGTAGTCAGTCCCGAGGAGGGACTGTGGCTCCGTGGTGTGTTGCTGAAGCGGTTTCCTCGCCCCGGGTGGATGCTGAGGACACAGCCCATGGGTGTTACTGAAAAGGATCGGGACAGTCTGACATTTTCAACAACAAGCCAACTCTTACTCAAGGCTCTACAGTATATATATATATATATATATATATATTTGTGTGTGTGTATATGTATATATATATTTCTTCCCCCCATGGGGTCTGACTGCACTGATTTTTAACTCCTTAAAGCAACTGCCACCCCAACATTTCCTTTGCGCTTGCTAGTGCAGTCGCACCGCCCGGAGCCAGGCCCCAGGGACGCCCGCAGGGCCGTGGTGGGGGGGATGGAGTGTGCGTGGGGACGGGCGAGTGGCTGCGTGCGTGGGCTTGCGCGGGGGAGACCCCCAGCCGGGCGGCCGCTCCCAGCTCAGGCCTCGCTGCCGCCCCTGCGCCGGCCGAGCGAGTGGCTGACACCATCGCCATTTTGCTTGCACGAGGTTTAGGCGCGCGTGCTGCCCCTTAGAGATCACAGGCATCCATCCTTTGCAGTTCGGTTGGAGATCTTTGGTTGTGGGGTTGTTTTTTTGTCTCTTAACTCTAGTACTGTTTCCAAGTTCATGATTATGGACGACTGGTGCCACTTCGGGGTGGGGGGGTGATTTTTGTGTTGGGTTTTTTGTTCCTCTCAAATTTCGGTGTGAGGCAGGAAATCCGCTGCCGGAGATGAACCTAGAATGTCTTTAAGCACTTAAAAACGCTGTTCACACTTTATTACTGAGCATCCTGGTCTAACACTCAGTACGTACTGTATCTCACTTTAATCTGCTCGGTTAAAGCAGCAGCAAACCAACCAACCAACTAACCAATCTCTTCAACACTGTAACTACATGCAACTATGTAAAGTTTTTCTCACAAGGCGAGACGCTGAAAGTTTTTAACGTGGTGTTTTGTTTGTTTTGTTGTTTTTTTTTTTTTTTTCTCAAAGGGATGAATGTGAATTATTGAACTAGTATGTGACAGTCATTGTCCACAAAGGACTACTTAATAGGAGGCACTTTTTTAAACTTTTGATGCTTGAGGAAGAGTTTTAAAGGCTGACAGATAATTAAAAAAAAAAAAANTAAACAAATGTAGCAATTACTCACTAACCTGCCTACGCTCTAGGCCGTTGCATAGGGTTACGTTCCTTCGGAGTCCTTCTTCTTCTTCTTCTTTTGGGGGGGGGGTTTATTTTTTGGTCTTTCTACCGTATCTGCCACACAGAACCAGGTCCTACCGGGGACAGCTCTGAGAATCTCTTTGTTGTGGCTGGTTTATTTTTTTTTCCCCCTTCAGATTTGCTGAGAGAGTTTTCCACGAGAAACGCGTTTGTTTGTTTGTTTGTTTGTTTCCCTGGGGGGTAAGCAAGGTGTTTTGTTTGTTTCGAAAACAAACCTACCGTTATTTTATTGTCGTTGTCGTTTATTTTGTTGTTTTGAATCGCATCGTTTTCCATGGGAAAGGCGAGAGATTTTTCAAGAGTTTGGTACAAACCGAGTCAGGTGGCGGAGGGTGGGGAGGGAGGAAGGAGGATATTTCACACCGTTCATTCTTTTCTTTCCCCAGGTAGGGCCAGATCCTTTGAGGTGCTGTGCACCCAAACCTCCCTGCACCAGCCTCCGAGGAGGGAGGTGCAAGGATGAGGCGCTCGGGGACTGAGGGTGACAGCCCCTTCGCTGCCACTAGAGAGATGGTGTCAGGGGGCTGGCGCCGGGGCTCTGTGCAGGCGGCAAGCGGGTTTGGTGGACGAGCTCACACCCTTCAGGGAGTTTGGAAGAAGCTGTGCTGATAGGGAGGGAAAGGAAGGGAAAAAAAACCCACTCATCACTAACAAACGTGGCAAAGTAAAGTGAATTTAAAAGTCTTGAAAACCTTGTGTTCCCTCTCCCCACCTTCCCCCCCCCCCAAAAAAAAAACCCCACAGGGCTTTTATTTCAGAGGAGAAACGTTAACCCCATACCCCAGCTTTTTGACTCTGTTGGTTGTTACTTGAAGTTTAGCTCACACCAGAACTAATCGTTGGGGTTTTGGTGGTTGTTTTGTTTTTATATCTACACCGTATTCTGGGGTGCACCAAAAAAAAAAAAAAAAAGAACAAAAAAGACAACAAAAAAAGTTGAAATACGTTGAAAATAGCTTGAAACTTTCCTTGAATTTCCTTGAATTTTTCTTTAACCTCTCGGCGGGCTACCGAACGGCTGAGTGGGTTTCTTCTCACCGTCACTCTGCTTAGTTAGCGCTTACCTGTTAATATTTCTGCTCAGAGAAGTTGCTTAATCTTCCATATACTCTGCTCAGGGCACTTGCAATTTTTATTGTTTCGTTTCCTTGTTTTGTTTTCGAAGCTTTTTCGATGGTCAAGGAATAGAAAGGATTACAGGTTTGTGGAGGTTTTTTTGTTGTTGTTGTTGTTTGACAGTCGTACCACTATTTCTGTCAAAAAGAAACAAAAATATCTCAAGTAAAACCATCCTCACGCACGTTTGTGTGGTTAATAAGGAAGCAGGGGCTATTCAACTGACTGGATCTGTTCAACTAACACTAAAAAAAAAAAAAGGAAAAAAAAAGGTAAAACTAATAATAATAATTTAAACAAAACCAAGCAGTTTGGAGCAATAGGAATGTGTTTAGTTCTGTGCTTGCGTTTTCAGACCGAGGAATTCTGAAGTAACCGGGTTCTTTTCCAAGCAATTGGTCCCTTTCCATGCTTTGGCTTTTGTAGGATGTGCAATACTTTACGTGCCAACTCAGATTCACCAGTGTGGTGTTAGCTAGATCTCATACCCACTTCTGACTTCCCCCTGCTTTTGTTCTGGTTATTGTTAGTTTCTTTCTTTCTGCCTTCTGGGTTTGGGTTCTCCCACTCCTTATTAATAACTCCTTCCCTATCCTCCCCCTTCAAAAAGAGAAAAAGATAGTGGTCAAGCGTCCTTTGCCCCGGGAAGCATGAACCCTTGTTGTATTTGATGTTAAGAAGAGATCCAGGAAGAGAAAGAAAAGAGATTAGATGAAACTCAAACCCTGAGATGTGAAGATCTGTGTGACCTTTGGGCCGTACGGCCGAGTGCCGCCCTTCGCCTGAACGTCACACAGATGAAACCTGTCTCCAACCAGGAAGAGACAAATTCTTCCTCCCACCCCGGGATCAAATCCTTTGCAAAGAGAAGGGTCTTTCCTCTCCTTCCTGGCTCTGAGCATCCCTTGCAGCGAGCCCCCCACGCCTGGGCAGTGCCATCCATCCATCCGTCCCTGGGCAGGCGCAGAGATACCGCTCTCAGGGGGGCATTGCAATGGCCAAAAGGAGAAGGTTCGGCCCCTTTGCAGTAGTAACTGACAGGAGTTTGGGATTTCCTTCAGTTTTTTTTGTCTGTGTTGTGGTTTCTTTATGGTAGCAGGCCTGTTTAGTTTACAACGAAACGCATACAATCACCGAGAAATTAGTCAGGGCGAAGAAAACTAAAGCAAGAACCTCTTTATAGGGATTTCTAAGGAGAAAAAGAGAAATCTATCTATCTAATCTATATATCTATATATATCAAATGACTGTTCCTTATCGTGTTTAACTTAGGCATTGTTTCAGTTTTGTCTGGGCCACGTCACGGGGAGTTTGAGTTTGATGTCACTTACCTCGAGTCCTCTGGTCGAGCCCTAAATCAGAGTCGCCGTCGACCTCTTTGACCATTTTGTAAGTTGTCCTCGGGTTCGCTTTCCCTCTAAGCCAACAGATCTCGGGAAGGGGAGGAGAGGGAGGGACACACACACACACACACACACATACACAGAGACACACAGACGTTCCTTTTCTTTTTATTCCTTTAGTTCCTTCGTCCCGCTGTCGCTTCGTTCCACCCATCGTTCCCGTCATTTCCTCGGCGTGGGGAAGTGACATCACTACTCTTTCGTTTCCCTTAAATCAAGGAACATGTAGAAACCTTTCACACCTTTTACTCAGGGATGGGGCTGGCGTATGTGTGGTACACTGATGTGACCAGAAGCAGCACTTTTACTGCTCCGGAGTAGGGATGTACAATGTTACAGACAAGTTTGGGATTTCCTGCATCTCGTGGTTTAACACTTTGTCAGGTCACACTTAGATTGCAACCCAGAAGCAGCAGGCTCAGCACGAACTGTAGCTGTTGGTTCTCGTGAAAATTGACTCTCTGCAGAGATTTATTTTGCTCTAAAGTGTGTTGCCAAGAGTGAAAAAAAAAAAAAAGGAAAGGGTGAAATCCTGTTAGTGCTTGCAACTGCTAAAAAAACCCACAACGACAAAATGAGCCTGTGTCAAGGAGAGCGAATCCTCGACCTTTTTTAAACACTAACTGTGTTGTTTCTTGGCTCAGTGCTCTGCCTGACCCGGGACCTGGCTCTACAGACACTTACACACGTGCTTAGGGGAGGTCCGGGCTGGCCGGCCCGGGCTGTGCTGCGGGAGCTCGCTGTGAAGTACCTGTGTAAGTCTCTGTCAAATGAAAGCTTGGCTCAGTCGGGGCCATATCCCGGCTAGAAAAGCTCAGGCTTGGTCCATGTTCACCAGGGCAGAAGCCCCAGGGTGGGCCGGAGGGAGATTTGGCCCGTTGAAACACTTTTGCCATGCCGGGAACTCAGTTTCTTCCCTCTCCATCGTCACAGGCAGCGGCGCAGTCCGCTCAGGGCTCTGCGCAGGGCTGACGCGAAAAGCAAGGGGAGCGAGCAAGCACGCTGCCAGAGCGCAGGCAGGAATTCCCTTTCCTCTCTGTTTTATCCACTTTCCCCCACCACCACCGCAGCAAAAGGAAGAATGCGTCGATTGATAGGCAGAAGCATCTTGTCTGCACACACAGAAACACGCGTGGAAGGGCTGGGGGTGGGTTTTTTTTAAGGCCTCCGTGTCCACGCGATCCCCTGTCCCCGAGGACAGCAGCTTTTTGCTCCGTGTCCGGAGGGAAATTCCAAACGCGTTGCACACCTCTACTCCAGAGTTCAATTTCTTTTACATAGACGACCTCGCTTCAGATGTGTTACCTTTACTGATAGGATCTTTTTTCTTGTAGCACTATTACCTTGTGGGAATATTTTTTTGATGTAAAAAAAAAAAAAAACAAAAAAAGAAAAAAAAAAAACCAAAAAAAAACCCCCTAATTTGAGCTTATTAAAGAAAAGAAGAAAAAAAAAAAAAGCTTTTTTTTTGTTGTTGTTTTGAAGCACTCACATTGAGGAGTCAACAGGTAATGTTTTAAAGAAAAACACACACACAAAACAAATTGCACAAAAGAAACGTGAATGTTGGAGCGATTCAGTGTTTGAACAAAAAAAAAAAGAGACGGCTCTGTTGGAACAGTGAGTTTCATACCTTGTTTGTACAAAAAAAAAGGACAAAAAAAACGTTTTTAAATACAAAAAAAAAAAAGAGAAAGGTTTGAAAGTTACGTGGGGGGTTTTTTTGTACATAGAGAAGAAGTCGTGTCACGTCCAGGTGATCTGATTTGTATTGGCTTTGGCCGGGAAGAATGATTACTTTAAAAAAAAACAAAGGCTCTTAAAAAGAACAACTGTGCTTAATTTTTCTGTTCGTTGTCACGTGGGTCCCGTCGGTGGGGAACGGAGTCATGCTTCACACTGTTTATTCCTGTGCTGAAAACACACCTCGGAGCAGCAGCTCTGGAGCGTTGGCTACCGGGTACTTCAGAAGGGTGGCTGCTCTGCAAAAACTAGGCTCTGGCTGTCCGGCTGCCTTTTGGCTTTAATTCTCTCCCGCCTGTGCTGAGGGAGCCCCTGGCAGCCCGCGGGACAAGGCTGAGGGGAGGGAGAGGCCTGGGCCGCCGCTTCCCACCAGCAGAAGCCTTTCGGTCCTGGGTTTGTTTTTTGGCCTCTCTCTGGGATGCTGTTCCACGTTTTTTTCAGCACTTGCTGTTCCAGACGAAACCCAAAGAGTATAACCCCGAGCGAGAAGTACTTGTGGTGAGGGATCCCGGCGCGGTGCCCGGGGAGCAGCGGCTCATGCCGCGCACGTGTCCGGTGATGGTCTCAGCCGAAGGCGAGGCCGGTGTTTTTTCAGAAGCCAAAAGGGAGAGGATCCTGAGGCGGTTTCTGAGGAGAGAGCGTCCTTTTCCGTGTCCAAAGATTGAGCTGGGCAGCTGGGAGCCGACGGCGGGGCCGAGCGGGTGAAGTCTCAGGCTGCTCCCGTCCCCAGAGGGAACTCCAGCTCCCTTAGGCACACGGGGCAGACAGACTCGCCCTGGCCAAGCGACCCCCTCTCCCATCCCCGGGGCGCTCAGAAAACCAGCCCCAGTTGTGTTACAATGAAGTGCATTCAGCCAACAGGTAGTATTTATACAATAACAGTCTCTAAGGTTTCCGTAGGGGTTGTTTGTTTTTTTTCTTCTTGTCGTTAGCTGAAAGGACTCGAGTCTTCCACTGAGGATTCTATTGGAGACTTCATCCCAGGTTGTTTCTTTCCTGTTCGTTTCTGTTCCGAGCGGCCGGAGCTCCGGCGCCCTTTCCCCTGGCCACGCGGTAGGTGTGCGTTGGGAGCGTTGCTGGCAGCGAGCGCCGGGGCACTGGTTGAAGCCATCGTCGCTGTCGCCACGGGGATTGCTGACGAGCAGAAACCTCAGGGCCCGGATCCTCGCGTCCGCCCGCCCGCGGCGCTGCTCTAGCCACCCCTTTCGCAGGGATCCTTGCCCTGGCGTTTGGCTTTATCAAACCCAGCACCCACACGCTCTCCCCTCTTGACCACGCTCCGCAGAACTCCTGTCCGAGGCAGTCGGGTTTGGGTCTGTGTCGCCGAGGGCAAAACGGGGCCGGGGTGGGGGGGAGGTGGTGGCTATAGGTGGCTCAGGCCATGCGGGAGCCTGGGCGCCGCGCCAGCCTCTCAGCAGAGTTCCTAACCTGGTCGGGCATAGGTGCGAGTCGGCAGGACGGTCAGCTCATGTTGAAACTCACTAATGTATGGATTTGCTCTTTTCTTGGTTTTTTTTTTTTTTTGGTTGGAATAATATATTAACGTGTTGAACGCTGCTGTTTTGGCAGTGTTACAAAACTGGGGGGAAGGGGAGGGGGGGAAGGGGATTTCCCAACCTTTTTCAGTTCGGGTCAACTACTGAAAATCGTTTTGTACTAGCTATGTCACCGCTCCCGGCGCTTGGCCGTGCCAGGGCAAGGAAGGAAGGAAGGAAGGAAGGAAAGAAGGAAGGACGGGTTCACCATTCTACAGCAGCAGTTTTTCAGGGGGTTTGGGGGATGGTTTTGGGGGTGGTTTTTTTTTTGTTTTCTTTCGAGTTGGTTTTATTTCGGGGTTTGTTTCTTTTTTGCCGATCCGGTATTACTAAGGAGGGTTTGTTGCAAATCACGCTTCCAGCGCCGTTCCTAGCGTAGGCCCGGTAAAAGGGACATCGCCGCTTTGTGTTGGGGTGGGGGGAGAAATCGAGCTGACATGGCCAGTACAAAGGAGAAAATAGGGAGGGAATAACGTTTTGCACCTTATTGAAAAAGAGGAGGAGATTTTAAGTGCATACAGACATAGTTAAGAGCTTTTATTGTGACAGGAGAACTTTTTTCCATATGCGTGCATACTCTCTGTAATTCCAGTGTAAAATATTGTACTTGCACTAGCTTTTTTAAAACAAATATTAAAACAAAAAAAAGGAAGAATTCATATTCTATTTTCTAATGGTGGTGTGTCTATTTGTAGGATACACTCGCGTCTGTTTATTGAATTTTATGGTCCCTTTCTTTGATGGTGCTTGCAGGTTTTCTAGGTAGAAATTATTTCATTATTATAATAAAACAATGTTTGATTCAAAATTTGAACAAAATTGTTTTAAAAGAAATTGTCTGTATACCAGTACAAGTTTATTGTTTCAGTATACTCGTACTAATAAAAATAACAGTGCCAATTGCAAACGCGTGGCTCGGCTTTGTCCGCGGGGAGCTCAATTCCACCCGGTTTCGTTTCCCACCCCCAGCCACAAAAACCTCTCTCCAAACAGTCAGAGTGAAGCTTTTTTATTGCATAACAAAATCTGTGCCTGTTTACAGCTTCTGAAGGGCAGGAAAACATCCAGAGCTCCCCAGCAAAGGGCGAAGAAGCAGCTTCGCAGTTACCGCGGGCAACACCGAGGAGTCTGGGACTCTCTGACTTAGGAAGGGAAACTTGAACCACTGAACATTATTTCCAGTGAATGCTGGGGAGGGCTGGCTGAGCCACCTGAGCGAGCAGGAGCAAAGCAGAGGCTGTGGGTCCACGCCGTGCTCAGGGGCTGTGCCAGCACCTCAGCGACACGCACGGCAGCCCCTCCGTCCCTGGGCAGCTCCCACCCCGCAGGGAAGGAAGGGCCTTAGGCATTGGGGGTTTGGGTTTAACTTCCAACACGAGCAAGGCCAAACCTGGCACAGGAGAAAACAAAGCCAAAAAGCCTCCCTGGCTCCCAACAAAGAAGTTTTGGTATGACGTTGCTGTTAACTGAAAAGCAACACTCCGGGGCGGGAGGCGGTGAGGGACAGAAGCTGCACGTACCCTGGCAGAAGGCAGCAGCAGCAGCAGCGTGGCTGTTTGACACACTGGAGCTCAGCTGGTGTGAATAGGGAGTGCTGGGGTCAGAAAAAGCTGCAAACTCATCGTGTCCCTGACTGAAAAACACCAGCCCTTGTCCCAGCACGCTGGGCTTGGCTCACGGCTGCAGTGTTTCTTGCTCACCCCATCCTGCCTGCTGCTGACTATCTGAGGGCACGCTTTGTATGGGAAAAGCTCACCCAAAATGGAAGCAGAGGCTTCTCCTGCCCCTGCTTACAGCTCTTCCTCTTTACAGGATGGTCCCAAGAAGCCAGGGATGGACAGGCTGAGCAGGGGGTGCTTCAGTGGTGTACCATTGCCCTTTTCAGCATCCCTGCTTGTCAGCCTTTGCTCTGTTAAACTCTATTAAGTGGGCCCAACCTCGGCGTTGCCCTTGTGGGGGCTCAACAGCTGCCTGCCTGGGGAAGCAGGCAGGAATTAAGCCAACAATTAAGCTCATCACTCCCTCAGCGTTCCTCTGGACAGGCTGGGGTTGAGGCAGGAGGGTGAAAGCCAAGCAGGTTGTATGCCGTGGCCCCAAGGAGGGACAGTCCCCACAGAAGAGCAGCGAGCCCTGCACAGGCCCTGGGCCACGTGGAGATCAGCACAGCCCCGAGGGTGCAGCCTGAGAGTGGGAACGGTGAGTGCTGCCACAGCTGAGGGCTCTCCCTCAACAAAGCCCAATACCTTTGGGTGAGCTGCAGCTGTGCTGCCAGCTCAGCCTTTCTGCGGTCCACTTCCCTTACTTCAGAGAGACAAGAAAATGAAACAGCAAGAAAATACACTGCTTGTGGAAACAATGGCAAGAGCTGCCCTTTAGAAACCCGAACAGCCCGAGTCGAAGCTTCATCAGGAACTACTGGCATCAATGTCACCCACAGCCTGGAGAATTCAGGGCATAACTTGAGCTCAGCCTGTCTGGATCCCTTCCTGGGAGTGCCTGCTCAGTCAGAGCTAGATGTAGGAGTGCAAGAGGCCCCAGGCCACGCTGGCTTGGATGCCCCTTACCCCCAGCACCTGCCCTTCGGAAAATAAACTGTTCTGAGGCTGTGTCTGGCAGCTGCTCTGGTTGGGGGTGTGTGTGACCTTTCTAAAAAAAAAAAAATGCTTACAAATATATATGTCACCTCTATATTGATATGTGTATGTCTGCATTAAAGTCCATGCAGAAATGCAGCTAAAACCAAAGTAGAAATGCATGAGCGCAGCCGCCGCTGCACTGCCCACGAGGGAAGGCACCAGTGAGGAAACACAGCTGGGCCAGGCCTGTGCCCTGAGAGGGAGTGTGGGAATCTGTGTGTCTGCCTCTGCCCTTCAGCTCAAACACAGAGCGGCATGGTGACCTCCCACAGCTGTACTGACCTGGAGCACTGACACCACCTGATTGTGACCCAGGGTGGGAGGTTGTGGAGTGGAAGCCTGACATCTTAATGAGAGGCTTTCAGGCTGGAGGGAACACATGTCAGGTGTTGTCTTTGCTCCTCTCCCAGGGTCAGGTCCCTTTAGGGGATGTGGGTGGGACAAACAGCCACCACAAGCATCAGCTGTGCTCCCGTTTAAGGCCCTTCTCCACCTCCAAAGCAGAGGAAGGCATCATGCCATGACTAAGAAAGATGTCCTGCATGTTACATGGAAGACAATGCAAACACCAGCCCATCTGTAAGATGTTCTGTGCTTTTTTTGCAATGTGCACAACACTTCAAAATCATCAGGGGTCAGCTTGTGCTTACCTGTGCTCCTCAGCATGCTGAACTGAACCGCTCCTTGTGCTGGCCTTTTTCAGCAGTCCAGCCTGTGAGTTTAACTGTCGAGTTTCTCTTTGCTATTCCTCTTCCTACAGCTCCCTCCTTGGCTTTCCACAGGCAGCCTGCCTCTTTCCACAGGTGTCTGCAGGAGGGGATGGGAAGGCTGCAGCACTGAAGTCCCATCAGCTGTGTTGCCATCTCAGCAGTGCTTGGAAGTAAGTGGCCAAAAGCTCACTTCTACATGGTTTCTCCTAAGGAGCCACCCTGACAGACATGTGCTAGCAATCTGGATTTCCCAAGAAGTTTCCTTGTGATTTATCAATTCATTGGCAGGCCATTACACTTTTATTAGAGTCTTAAAAGGTTCAGCACTGCTTCTGGAGCAAATGCTTTAAGGCCATCTCAGCTGTTCTGCTTTAAGCTCTCTCCTGCTTGCCACAGCGTGGGGGGGCTGCGAAGGACTGCCAACAAGTAATCACAAGTGGATTTGCTCCCTCCAGCCTCACTCACCTGGCCACAGCCAACACACAGCACAGCGTTTCTGCACCTTTGCTAAAGGGATATGAGCAGGTAAGGGAACAGGGAGGGCTGCAGAGAAACTCCCTCCTTGGTGGGGGGAGGTAACTGTTGCTGAGTTTCTTAGAACTCTGTCGCCAGAGAGCAGGTAAAAGCAGGAACTCGGGTAATTCATAACTGCATGCACAAGGAAAGCAGGCAAGCTCTGAGAGGTTTTCCCCTGAATGATCTCCAGAGATGGGGGCAGGATGCTGCTACATTCAGTGCCAGCTTCTCTGAAGAGGCAAGTCCATTGAACAGGGAGAATTAGGAACAGCAGTACCAGCCCTGTGGCTGAGAGGGGAAGGGAGCTGGCGTTTTTGTCATCACAGTTAAGAAGTGGCCAGTAGCCAGGCCTCACTCATCCATCCACCATCCACCTCTGACGTGCTGCAGCCTGGCAGCTGTCACACAAACATCCTTTTTTTTTATTTTTTTTGGCCAGAATAAACCAAGAGAATCTGAGATTTCTCCACCCAATTCCTTGCATGTTTTCCCCTGCCAGGCTGCAGTTGCTGGGGGGTGCCCTGCCAAGGCAGGCCAGCCTTACAGAAGAGACTGTGTGTATACGAGCGCAGGGCTAACAAACAGCCATGTCTGGGCAGGCCAGTTCCTTGTTAACTGGGGCTGCAGCAGCAATTTGTCAGAGGGGATAAAAAAAAAAAAAACCACACAAAAAAAACAGGTGGAGAAATGTTGATTCAAAAAGTCAAGTAGGCACAAGAATGAAAGCTGAGGCTGTGGCATTTGGAACCAATGGCACTGCATTAACAGGGCGACCTGCCCTCTCCAGGCCCTCCTCACAGCCACTCCAGGGCCCGTGGCACTGCTGTCCCCAGAGAGAGAGAGAAGAGTTTGCCACTAACATATGGAAGAGAAAGCAAAACAAATCAGCAACCCTTCC
Organism: Urocolius indicus; assembly: GCA_013401255.1. Taxonomy (NCBI): domain Eukaryota; kingdom Metazoa; phylum Chordata; class Aves; order Coliiformes; family Coliidae; genus Urocolius; species Urocolius indicus. Next base: position 27,610 of record WBNH01005313.1, read on the forward strand.
TTCTCCTCTCTCCCCCCCATCCCACTCCCCTCTCTCTCTCCAGCCCCCCAGTCCTGGGCTAAGAGAAGACCTGGCTGTGCTGCTGGGTGACCCGGATAAACGTCGTTCTCCTGCTCAGTTCCTTGAGCTTGGCAGCTCCCACGTAGGTGCAGGTGGAGCGCAGCCCCCCAAGGATGTCCAGGATGGTGAGTTCCACGTCTCCTCTGTATGGGACCTCCACAGTTCTGCCCTCTGAAGCTCTGGGGAAGAGATGGGTGACTATTGATGGGCAGGTGTAAATCAGTACAGTGTTTACTGGAGCAATGTAGGGCTTAATACTCTGTGTGCTGCAGTTTAGAAACATTCCCCTGGCTTTATTGCTTGTTTGACTGTTGCTGCTTGGTGCCCTCAAGCACTGAATCCCAGAATGGTGGTGGTTGGAAGGGCCCTGCAGAGCTCATCCAGCCCCAGCCCCGCTAAAGCAGGTTCCCCTCCATCAGGGGGCACAGGAACATGTGCCGGGTGGGTTGGAAACCTNAAGTGTGAATGAGATTTCATCCTCAGCCTTCTCCAGGCTGAACAGCCCCAGGTCCAGCTGCCTTTAATTCTCACACACATGTTCCATCCCCTCATCATCTTGGTAGCCCTGTGCTGGCCTCTCTCTAGCAGTTACGCTCTCTCTTGAGCCAAGGAGCCCAGATCTGGATGCAGGACTCCAGATGAGGCCTCACTCCTGTCACTACTTGTAATACTGGGCATGAGAAGCAGACAAACCTTGTAGAAGCCCCAGTATCTTATGATTGTAGTTACATATCTGCCCCTTCCTCCCCTCCACCACCTGCCCACAAGCAAGGGAAGTTTCCAAATTTATTGGAAGGTAACAGGCTGCAGGGTTCCCAAAAGTGCAGCTGGAGTTACATGATGGAAGAATCCAGGCAATTAAACTCTTGACTCCTTCCCTTGCAGCTCTCACCATGCCTCGTGCTCAGCAATTCCTCCTGCTGAGCAGCTCCTCAGTCACCAGCTGATCGCACTGGGCTTTAGAGCGAGCTTGGTCTGCAACAGCACACCAGCTCCTTTGGAGGGGGAGGCCTTGGGAAAAGGGGTCTAAAAGAAATGTGTGTGGGGAGAGAGGGGATTGCTATCCCCTCAAAAAGTGGAGGCAGAAATCCTGGCAAATCACAGAATGGTTTGGATTGGAATGGACCTTAAAGACCATTCAACCAACCCCCCTCCCTGCCATGGACAGGGACACCTTCCACTAGAGCAGGTTGCTCCAAGCCCCATCCAACCTGCCCTTGAACACTTCCAGGGATGGGGCAGGTGTGAGTCATTGTTGTAAATGTTTGTTTGCTTCTCACTTCAGTAGTCTTGGAGGCTCCATTTGCAAATCATTAACAGCAACAATGGGCTCTGTGGAGTTACTTCAGTGTGGGCCTGGCTGTCTTTCATTCTGTTAAAGGTGAGGTCAAAGCCCTGGGGAGTCACTGAAGTGTTCATATGCCATGTGGGTAAGGAACCAGGATTCCCCACATATGATGAATAATCAACTCTTTCTTGAAGCTTACTTTGCTGATGGCAAACAAAGGCAGCCCCAGGTACAGCAGTTGAACAGCCCTGCAGAGATGGGAACACTGCTGTGAGAGCATGGACACACACCTGTGGGACCACACAAGCATGGCCCCTGGGAGATGCTCCTGCAGTGGTTGTGGGAACCTGCAGCTGCTGGGATTCCACTTTTGGCTTTGGAGCCTCAAACCTACAAATGCTGGACAGTGCCTACTGCTCCTCTAGGCCCAGCCTGATAAACTGGTGGGATGCCTTGTTGATCGAGGAGTAAGCTACAGATCCCATCCTGGGGAAAGTGTGCTGGAAGAGAGGTAGGACATTAACTCCGCAGAGTGACAAGTCCACTTTTATGTTCATACGTGGGGGGAAAAAAAAGTGTCAAAAGGGGCTCAAAATTCTCCCATGCTCCCACCCTACATGCTGGGAATAAGGGATGTTGCAGAAGGAAGAGGAGGAGTACAAGATGGAAGTGGGACAGAAATCTAGAGCCGTGAGTTAAGCTACAGGGTGAGTGACTGGAACTGCCACTAGGTTCATGTTGAAGGGACAAGGCCCCAGATTTGTAGTAAGTGTTTAGATTATAATAATGATACCCCTGAGAGGGGTCTATAGGGGGTGAGGAATAGACTCTGTAATGGGTATAGATGCAAGTTTTTTGGCTTTTCAGGTGTTCTGCAGAAGCAAAGTGACATTTCTAACAAGCAAGTGCTCAAGATTGTTGGAGCACTAACCTCTGCAGGCTTGTCCCCAGGGCTGAAGTTGGTGATGAGTATTTATTCAGGGCAAAGGGGTAAGAGTGTGTAACAGGTAACACAGTGCCCAGGGTGCTGATGAGCCCTGTCACCTGGTTTCCAGGGGACAGTGGGTGGAATTCTGTTGCCCTGTAACCACTATTAGCCTGGCCCAGAGCTGGCGTAAGTGATGGGTGTATAACCAAACTGATGTTCACATGGTGCTCAGGATGGAGCAGTGACATTTTAGGAAGTGTGTTGTTACAGTCTGGTCCAAAGGGAGGAAGACTGGAGCTTAGAACTGATGTCCATGAAGGCTGTGATGCTGCTGGGTCTGTGCCTGGCAGAGGTGGGCAGTGCCACGCAGGCCATGCCTTGCTGGACTCGCTGCAGCCTTGTGTGAGGGCCAAATTAGTTTGTGCATGAGCACTGAATAAAGGAATGCTTGAGTGCCCAATGTTTGCATAAGCATCCCATATTAGTTCATGCATGCACACCCAAATCATTTGCACCCAAGCACCCAATGTATTAATGAAGGAGCAGCTGGTTAATTTACACTAGCTCCTGATTGTTACACACAGGAGCTCTGTGGTGGGCATACATGGTGGAGTTTGGGCAGCAAAGGCCACCAATGTGACCTGTGTGGGAGAAGGCCATCACGTGCTTCATGCCAGTCACAGAGATGGCTCTGGAAATGATATGAGCCACCAAAACTTCAGCCAGTTAAGGGAACGTGTGAGACTTCTGCTCAAGTGTATTTAAGGAGCAGCAGCCACTGTAACAGGAGACCCATCTGGAGATAGAACCAATACAGAATCACAGAATGGTGTGGGCTGGAAAGGACCTCAAAGCTCATCTCCTTCCAAACCCCCTGCCCCTCTCCTCACTGAAGGAATTGGGACAGACCAAGTGTGACCTGTGGTGAAAGTAAGGGCAGCTGAGACATGGAGGGGTGAGGAGAGGCAGCTGGTTTAAGTGCAGTCTGGAAAATGGGGGAGGGGCAAAGTATTTACTAACATGCTTGTTTAATCACCCAACAGTGATTAGAAGCTTCTGTTAGGTGCAAATAAATGAAAGCAAGTGAAAAACATCCCCAAGTTCAGACTGGCCAGTGACAACTGCCTGTGAAGAGACCATGCCTGGATTCCTAGGGGTGTCACAACAGCTGGCACGCTTGGCAGAGAGCTGCATAACCAAGTCAGCAGGAACTGCTGGGGAATGTGCAGCTCTGACATCTCTCCTGGAGTTATGACCCCAAACTAAGCCTTTCTCAGAAAAGAAAGGTGAAGGCAGAGCAACTGGGGCTCCCAGCAGGTGGGAAAGGTGTGCTGAGATGCTCTCAGCAGAAGCTCCACTTCTCTCACCAGTCAATGGAGGGTGAATAGAAAGGGAGAACTATTTTTGGGGATACAGAAAAAGACAGTTAAGTAGCAGCCAGCTGCTGCTTCTGCCTCTGTGGCACAAATTCCACTCTACAGTTAGTATACTAAGTGCCAAACCCCAGCTTAGTGGAGGCTGTGAATTGCTGAGTGACCACAGTACAGCTGCAGCATTCACACAAAACCTGTGACATCTCAGAAGGGTTAACAAAAGCAAATTGGCTCTATCTGAACAATACTGCTTGTGGTCTCTTGTTCCTGCTTGCTATATTTCTTTTCTCCCATAAAAGAAACTTAATAGCTGCCTTTCAGAAATGCCCAGCTCTGAGCCATGTTCCTCGTGGAAGGGGGTAAAAATAAACCAAGACATAAATGACATAAAAGTAATGAAACAGGCTGCACAGATTTCATACCAAATGAAATCGGATCAGCTTGACACATTCATTGCAAAAACAATTACTCTCATGACTTTATTCCCTGCTACAGCCATCTCACCTTACCTGTCAGTTTTAATTTAACTCTTTGCTGGAGGCTCAGGTTCTCCAGCCAGAGTGTGTAATTTTGAGAGGACGAAGTTAAGTGACAAGTGGTGTGATTCTGCAGGGGGCTGAGCTCCCCACTGCTTCAATAAAACATCGCTGAGTGCTCAGGCTCTTTTAAAGACAAAACAGCTGACAGAGGCTTACAGCTGGGCTTTTTAACTGCATATAAAGATGCCCCACTGACTTGTGACCTGTTTGGGGTATCCAGCATGTAAACTGCTGACTGAGTTCAAGTTTGTCATAACCTGAACTAATAAAGTGACTAAAATCCTGTTACTCTTCTTATGAGAGTAACTCAAAGCAAAGCCTTGCCTCATTTCCTATTGTCCCTTCAGTGCCCTGCGCATTTACAGTGCTGGATAACTAACAGGTGCTAATTTTACACCACAGGGACACTCCTGCTGGGACAGGCCAAGCAAGACCAAGGCCCCAGACCAAGGTGGGGATGGGTAGGCAGCTCTGTGTCGTGGCTGCAAGGTGAACAAGATGGGAACCATCTCCTTCACAGTGAACAGCCAAGGCTTATGGAGCAGTTGTAGCTAGCAGTAGACTGGGGAACGCTTCCTATGTTACTTATCAGTGGCACAAAGAAGAAGCGGTATCTCAACAGGGATCAAACCTTTCAGGTTGTGTTTCTGTTCTCTTGTTGCTGAGAAGGTTTCAGAACGTGCTCCCCAGGGGACTCTAAAATCAGGATGCAAATCAAAATACAGCCATGGATCAAGCAGGATTGGTGTAGTACTGCCCATATGGAATAGAAAGTGTCAAACAGGGCCTTTCTGTGCCACCTGTAGTCCCACAAGACATGATACTTGTAGGTTATCACATTTTTAAGGCAGACCAGCATCAATTCTTCTGCTGGCAACAGACTTTGTTGCCAAAGCACAGGAATCCCTAACTAGGTGAGGCAGTATTTAACAGCTGCCCCAGTCCTTTGCCCCACTGCTGCAGCAAGTTTTCACACACTTCTGCAACTTCCACCAGGTCTGTGGTGGCCAGGCCCTAAAATGACTTTGTTGCAGCATACTCCCTGTCTCTCCCTTGATGTCATCCCTCCTTCAGATCTGCTGTTGGTAACAGCCTCCTAAACAGCAACAGAGGCATGGGCTCACTACCAACAGATCCTGCTCCAGAAGCTCCTGGGTGTCTGGCTCCCTGCAACTGCTCAGCTGTGTGGGATTCATACCTGTATTCAGCAACTCCTCCTGCATGCTTCTTCATGGCGGTATCAGAGCTCATGCCATAGAAGAGTTTCACCTTCTTGCCATTCTTTTCCATAATCTCTCCAGCACACTGGTCATGGCCTGCAAACATTCCTCCAAGCATGACAAAGTCAGCACCAGCCCCTGTGATCAGCAAAGTGACACATAAGAAAGCAGGGAAGGGAGAAGAGGGTGAAAGAAAAAGCAAGAACACAGTGGCTTCCAAATACAACAACCAGTCCTCAGAAGCATGGTACAGAGATTTCCCCTCTTGTACTGGACACAGCAAACTTGGAAGAAAGGCCTTACTGAAGAACTGACACATGCTGAATTGTATTTCTCTGTTATTTTAAAGGGGAGAAGAAAAGTCCTTCTTCAAAGCTACAGATCATTCTGTTCCATCTCACCCCATTTTCAAATGCAGTTTTCACCCTTCACTTCATCACAGTGTGTGAGCACCTTCCTACGTACAGTTGTGATGGCAGTACTTGGAAGGCCTAATCACAGGGCTGGGATCTGTGGAGCTCAGTGCTGCAGGGAGGACAGCTCCTACCAGCTCTGAATGGGAAGGCATGCTCATTAACATAATGCATTCCTCCCAACACTGGCAGAAAGCAAGCAGATTTTGCAATGAAAGGATGCATTTTTCAAGTCCATCAGCCATACATACTCAGTGTAGGCCTGGGTGCTCCCTTGTCAAAGAGATATGGGTGGGTGGCTCTGCATTTGGTTGCTGTTGTTGAAGATGTCAGCACGCACCACAGAGGTCTGAGCCATAGCTACAACTCCTCACTATGTTCCAGGTACTGGGTAACAACAGTGAATGTTCCACTGTGCCCACTCATTCTGTCCATCTCCTGTGGTTTAAATCATGAAACTGGTTCCACTGGGAACAGGATCAGAAAGGAGGTTTTTTGGAATCACTCTTTGGTTTTCTACTGTGGCTTCCAACATTTCCAGCTGGGCTGGAACTATTCCACCATCAGCTCCTCCTGTGGTATTTTGTCATCTCCAGTCTTGCTTGGAAAAGTTTGGCTTCTATTCTTTTATGATCCTGTGGTAACCCATCCCTGAAGCAAAGCATTTTCCTGTTCAGGCTCTCTTGCTTCTTCAGTGTGTACCTGCAGGCCTCCTCTCTGCCCATCTTCCCAGAACTGGCCAAAGAACAGTGCTACAGACCTCACTTCACAGAAGGCAGATGAGCTTTCCAACTCCACCCTGTTAACAAACACGTCTGAGCTCTGGGGAGATCCCAGACTAGGTAATCCTGGCATGAGGATTTGCTCTGATCACTGGCACTATCCAAACAATAGCACTGGGCCTTGAGATCTGAAGAGGAAGTGAAATCATTATCCAATCTGCTCAGCTTCTGCCATCTGTTTCAACACTCTGTAGACAACCTCGAATTTGGGAATATTCTGGTCTTAGAATACATGACAACTGTGTTGTGTGCACTCATTTATAACAGCCACTTCCCTCCCTCTAGCCCCTCGCTGAAGAGCAGACCAAGCAGCAGCCTCTGCCTGGCAGCAGAGCACTCTTGCCTCCGCGGGCCTGGCTGTTGTTTGGAAGGAACAACACGTCTGTTGGAAAGGGATAGCAAGAATGAGGTTTGTGCAAAAGAAAGCTTAGCACATCCCAAGCAATGTGTATAGCCAGGCACCCATTCAGGTGTCCTATCACACCAGCTACCTGGCAGGATTTTCCTGAGCTCTGTTTCAGATGGCTTGAGTTTTAAAGCCTAAACCAAACTCACACTTGATACCACTATTAACCTGCCAAAAACAAAGGGAAAGCTCATCTTTTAAGACATTCTCAATTACTGGTGGGGACCTCCTGTTGTTACTTGGCATAATCTTGCTCCACCTTTGCAAAAAAAAAAAAAAACCAAACCAAACTACCCTGGGAAATCTAGTTGATGTCTTCTTCGTGAGTGGAAGAAAACAACGTGAGGAAGGAGGGACAGATCTGAAGTCAAGGTTTCAAAGAGGCTGTTTAAACAAGACAAAGGCCTGCCAAAGGATACTCTGGGCTCTGCCTTGTCAGTACTATCCCCTGAAACCCCCAGTTCCTGCCCTGTGCCTGGTTGAGGGTCTCACAGCCACCAAGTTATCCATGCAAAACAGCCACAGGACACCTACACTTCACAATCACACCATTTTGGTTCCTGTGCACTTAAGTATCTACTTACTGTTTTTCTTTTGACTGGTGTATTTTGGGAGGAAAGCAAAATACGTTTGAAATACAGGACTGAAACTCATCCAACTTGACTGACTTTTGCAAACTGCAACATAACTCACCAAGCTCTTCCAGAAGAGAGGAGCTATGTTACAGCAGACACAGCACGTCTAAACACTGGAATGACACATGCTTAGTGCCCTGCAGCTCCAGGGATGACAAGCCCATATTAAACACACTTCTCCAATGCTCTCCAGAACTTTCCACCCTGCTTCAAAGATGTCTTAAAGTTTCAAGTCTGCTCCACTAGTTTTCTAGCAGCTGGGGTTTTTTTAGCATGGTCTTTTTTTTTTTATGCATGACCAGAAGCACAAGTGAGGCTTGCAGCACCCTGCAGCCTTTTGTTTCCAACTACAGGTAGATGGTGTGCCCTTACTTTGGGTTGTAGGGGGCTGAGAATACCTGGCAACAACTCCCTCTAGACTCATCCTGTTGCTTCATAATGCCATTTCCAATGCACTGCCTTCCCCCTCCCAAAGCCTAGGCCTTATGTGAGCTGATTTTGCTCACTCAGTGCCTTCTCTTTCAAGCCCTTACAGAACCTGTGTGCTGATGCCAGCCCAACTCTGCAGCAGCACTTAGTTTCTGGATGGAGTCCCTCAGATGTCTTTTGCATGCTCCATAATCCACATTACTGATAACCAGACTGGAGTCAGCCTGCATTTGAAGCCTGGGCAGCCCTCCAGGCAGATATAGCCCAAGTTATGTGGGACCACAGCTGGCCCTGGAATGAACATTCACCTGTGTTCCAGCTGAGCCAGAGAGCCCTTGCAACAGCGGGTACACACACAGAGCTATTGAAAATAAAAAAGCCAGTATGATCTGTCAAGGTAGATTTTAGAACCATTACACGTCCCCAGTTGACTTTTCCACGTGACTTTTCCTTCCCTGCTCCTGTATCTCTTCTCACCACTGCTGTAAGGAACAGCAGTATTGTGTTAAAGAAGCTGGCAGAGGATTCAAAAGGCACATTCTGTTCCTGGCTCTGTCACAAAAATATATGTGACCTTAGGCAATTGAACTTAGTATTTCTGTGCTTTGACTTCCCATCTTTTAAAAAAAGAGAGAGCAGTGCTTCCCTGGGGCATTCTGAGGAATGTGTTCATGTTATCAGCCTTTCCAAGAGTGCAGTTATGTGAACCATCTGAGAGACCAATAGAAGGTTCTTTCATGCTCTTTCCTGCATCAAAGTACCTCTTCTCTTCCTGATCCCATTACCACCTCCAACACCCAGATGGCAGTGACATCTTCAGTTTATCAAACCCACACCAGGTTCCCACCCAGAAGCTCCTGAATCCCATCAGCGTCTCCCAGAGGATGTCACTCCCAGTAGTTTTGCCTCCCACCTGCAATGCTTCTCTGTTCCTCATCTTTTTAAACAGGCTTCTACCTTGTTTCCCCCTCTGTCAAAATGCTCAATCTGCCTCTTGACACTAGTCAATGGTGTCACCTTCCACTTGTGAAGCTTCTCAGCGTCTTACTCATGGTTCTTCACAACTCTTTACTTGCTCTCAATCCACTCTACTCCACCTGTTCCCATACATTTGCTTCTTTCAGTCACATCTTTAGCCATCTGTCAATGCCAGTCTGGCTGCTTTGTCACTCACAGCTCTATAATGAACACCTTTCATGAATGCTTTACAATGACTCATCAAAAAGAGATACTATCATCACTTTCACCTGAAGTCCTCTTTGGGTTTCTTGTCCATCCTTTTCCAGGCCTCCATCCTGAGGAATGTGAAATCATACATCTGTCTGTTTTATCACCCAGTCTCTGCTATCCAACAGATGTATCTAACTCCTCTGATGCAAGAGGCTTTCAGCAAGTGCAGAGGTAAGTCTGGGCTGGACTATTCAGTACCAGTACTGAGGCTTTGGCTTGTAAAAGCTGGGTACAGAGGCCATCTTTTACATGGCACACATGGCAAATCACCTCAGTGGCATTCAGTGAATACTGACAGTAATAACATTATCTAGAAGCTTATTTTGAAACTCACCTTTGGACAAATACACACCTGGCTCCAGCTAGTCAGGTGTGCACAGTGTGTCTACCTCAATTACACGTAAGCAGGCATGGGAAGTTTATCAGCTCCAGCCCTGTACCTGGGACACACAGGTCAGACCAATCTGTCTGGCCTGCCATCGGGGTACAATTGCTGCCTGTCTAATAAGAGCTTTCTGATGCTCCTCTGTCCCAGGGACAACCTGTGGTAGCCTTCAGACACACACTGCTGTGAATCCCAGCACCTCCTGACAATCAGCAAGTCTAGCATCTGCCCTTTCACAGATTTTAAGCGAGTTTCTGCTCAGTTGGCCCAAAGAGACCACAGAGACCCTGCAGGCTCACTATAAACATCACAGAGGAAAACACTGTTAAACACTTTGAAGTTGCTTCCTGTTGTTTTAACTCCTGGAACTGCTCTTGTTGAAGAAAGACCTTTTCCAAGGGCCAGGTTTCTGTGCAGGCAGCTGGGAATGCAGGGAGGTTCAATCTCAGCTCACGGGCTCTCCATGACAACTACACCAGTTGCAGAGCCAGGGCAAGCCAGGCAGAACAAAGGCCTCGCTGCGAGGGGCATGGGGTCAGTGGGCTGAGCTGACTGGGTGGGTTTTTCATCTGCTCGGCTATGTCAGACTTACCCAACTGGCAGGATCTGTTCCCCACATCACATCACCCAATGGGTGATGTGGAAACCCTGTGACTGAGCAGATTCCTTGCTGGTAGCAGTCGTTCCACGGCTGTGCTTAAAATCTCTAATTAAGTCTTCCTTGTCATCTGACCTGTCTAAAAACAGGAGTTGTCTGCAAACTTAGAAGACAGATTTTGGTTTCAACCTTTCCAGGAGGCCTGGAGTTTTTCTTGGCAGGTCTGTAATCTGAGTTTAGGCCTGCCCCTGCTTTCCATACTTGCAGAGCTTCCTGCCAAGCAGACGTGCTGCTTCGCAACGTGTTCTCTCTCTCTTTCTGACATCCCAGTGAGAGACTGTGCCCATGGTATTCCAGGTATTATCCCACTGTGACATACCCAAAGGGTCTGGCATTTTGAGGGGTGGGGGAGTAAACATCCTGACAGCCCAAAAAGTTCACATTAAATTCTCTAATGCTATCAGGAAGAGCTGGTGTAGTTCACTGAAGCTACTGTCATGAGAGCAAAATCTGTTCATTATTAACTTAGATGTTTTAGGTATCAGCTGGACTCTAGGGGATACAGTATAAATAACATCTCATCTCTCCAAGTGGACAGCTGATCCCAAGGAACATCTCTAGGGATCTGGCCTGCCTTTTTGTTTTGTTCTTCTGGCCAACACACTTTCCACCATCTCTTAATTCAAGGCCTAAGTCAGCCAGCTCTGGCAATACTACAGGCATCTTTGAGCCCTACTTGGAAGAAACCCTTATCAGGTTTCTTTGTGTTACTGTCCCATTGGCTGTATCCTATGCACACCTGGCAGAGAGTTTCCAGATTGGACTTGGACCAGTGCACATTTTGCACTGCAGAATTTGGACTGGCTGGTCCAAAGAGCAACACTCATGTCTGGTGTATGAATTTCACTGGAGACACCTACAGGGATGAATGTAACCTGCTGCTGGTTACACACTTGGGGTCAAGCTGAGTCGCTGCTGGGGGTGAACAGGGGGGTGGCACCACGGGCTGTCCTTACCGAAGGCTTTGGCGACGTCCCCGGGGCAGCTGCAGCCACCGTCCTGCAGAGAGAGAAGAAGACAGTGAGTGGCAGCGAGCTCATGGGGACCTGAAATCCCCCCAACAGCACAACCCCGCTCAGGGAGGGTCTCTCCAGAGCTGATGGCCCACTCCAGTACACAGCATCTAGGCTGAGCTTGGCAGGACCTTAAAGATCATCTTGTCCACTCCCCTTCCATGAGCAGGGACACCTTCCATTAGACCAGGCTGCTCCAAGCCCCAGTCAACCTGCCCTTGGACACTGCCAGGGATGGGGCATCCACAGCCTCTCTGGGCAACCTGTGCCAGCGCCTCATCACCTTCACAGGGAAGGACTTCTTCCTCACATGCAATCTCAACCTCCTCTCTTTCAGTTTGGAGTCACTACCTCTTGTCCTATCAATCCAAGCCCTTGTAAAAAGTCCCTCTCCAGCTTTTTCTTGTTGACCCCTATAAGGACTAGAAGGCTAATACAAGGTCTCCTCAGAGCCTTGTATCTCTCTCAGCCTGTCCTCCAGCCCTCTCATCATTTTCATGGCCCCCTCTAGCCTTATTCCACATTATCCTTCTATTGCCTTCTTTCTTTAGGCTCATTTACTCTACCATCTAGTCTATTAAAAATCACAGAATGGCAGGGTTGGAAGGGGCCTTGAGAGATCATCCAGTCCAACCCCTCTGCAGAAGCAGGTTGACCTAGATCAGGTCACACAAGAACACACCCAGGTGGGTCTTGAAGACCTCCAAGGAAGGAGCCTCCACACTCTCCCTGGGCAGCCTGGGCCAGGGCTCCCTCGCTGAAACACTGAAAGAGTTTTATGTTTAAATGGAACTTTCTGTGTTCCAGCTTCATCCCATCACCCCTTGTCCTGTTGCTAGATACTATAGAAAAAAGGGATGCCCCAACCTCCTGACACCCAGCATTTAGATACTTGTAAAGATTACTGAGATCCCCCCTCAGCCCTTCTCTTCTCTAGACCAAACAGCCCCAGTCCTCCCAGTGGTAATAACACCACTGGTAACAGCAGCAATGCAAATTCCTGACTGCAAACTCCTAAATCCCAGAAGCTGGAAAACAAAACCTCCTCTGATGTTCTGAATCATCCCCTGCCATTTTGATGAAAGGCTGTGTGAGAGAGAGGTACCACAAACCCCTACCTCCAACCACCACAGACCTTTGAAATCACTGTCTCAGCAGTTTACAACACAGTAAAAGGTCACAGTGGGAGGGGTGAGGAAATACACCATCAGCTAGGTTGGATTTTGATCTGATAACCTCTAAGCAGCTCAGGTAATCTTATCTTTGTTCAGTGACAATGAATCTCCTCATGCTCCTCACTGTTTGGCAGAGAACAGCACATTTGAGAGCTGTGTGTTTCAGTTTTGGTGCAGAGCAAAGCAGTGGCTGACGAGGGGGCTTTGGCAGAGGGGAGGAAGTTATGGATGTGTGATAGGGCTGAGAGATAGGAATGACACATAGCAGTGCTCATCATTTGCTGTGGCTCTTTGGGTTTGGTAAAGGTCTGCGCATCAGATGAAACATCTTTCTACTCTACACAGTCACTGTACCAAGAGGGCTACACCTTTCTTTGATAATCAGAGTCTGCTGGGGCCTGCTGACACCTTTCCTGCTTCTGAAGCTACTCCCCAGACTGTGTGGTTACTGCCCTTGGTTGTCCCTCCCTGTGTGTGGACTGTGGCTGCCTGTGGCTGGGCATGGCCACCAGCAGCCATTTCACAGCTGGTTTTGGTGGGTGGCTGGTGCTAGGGCTGAGTAGCAGAGCCCCCTCTACGTGTAGAAAAGGATTCAGACACAAACTGAACAGGTGGATCTGAAAGTGAGTGGCTTTTCAAAGGGCATCCTGCTGCAAAACAGTGCCTGAGAGAACTTTAAAAGCTTTTATTCCACTTGCTGACAACCTGGAGCACATTATGCCTTTTGTTGAGCTAGACACTCTTGCTGTCAGCTCCAGAAAGGAGTGCTGGGCTGACAGCTGAAGCTCTCTCTCCCGTTAAGGGCTCTGCTTGTGCAATGCTTTCTCTCTGACAAGTCTGTCAGAGCCTGGAGGAAGGTGTGAGTATGTGTTCATGTGTCAGGGGAGGAAGAGCCAAGGTAGAAAGCAAGGTCTAATAACCTTCAAAGAGCAGTGTCAAGCATTTGCCTGACTCTTGCTGTCTGACAGAGAGCCTGGCTATGAATGCTCTCTGGTAGATGGGTTTCAGTGTGTTCTGTTGGATGGCTCAGTGTCTGACTTTTATGATTAACCCAGTAGTGGCAGTGATGGAGGTCTGATGCTTTCAAAAGTACCACGGGGATGGGGGCTTTAGTGTGTAACCATTAATCATCAGCTTCAAAAATCATCCCTTTTAGTGTCATCAAATAACAAAATGCTGAGCAGATGAAGAGACCTTCCCAAAACCTCACTGAAGAGAAAAAGGAACCAATGATGAGGATGATTCACAGCACCTCTTGATCTGCACGTGTCTCCACACAAGCAGGTAAATGCAGTCATTCACAGAAAGGGCAACAAAAAGGAAATACAGTAAGCAGTTATGTGAGATGCTATATAATAAAGCCATATGCACTAAGCCACTTCATTCCATGTGAAAAATCAAACTGATTAGAAAATGAGACTGTGCTTCTGCTGCAGTGACTGGGAAGCTTCCCCTTGCAGTTCAGCTTACCCCAACAGGGGCCTGGCTCTGGATTCAAAAGGACTTGCACAGCTGCTGGGCTTCGGTCATGGAGCTTTGGTGCTGGCTCTGCCTCTGCCTCAGAGCCCTGGGGAAATAGATCTGTACAAATCTCCCTGTGAATTCAGGAGAACTGGCATGATTCTGAAGTAAGCCTTCTGTGAAGGGTGGCCACGGGCTGCTAAGCTAGCTGGGTGCTAAGCTGAAGCAGAGGGGAAAGCAGCTTTCCAGTCAACAAGACTGTTTAATGGTGTTTTCCCTATTTAATCTTGGTCTCTGAAGAGATAAAACCGTTTTACAATAACAACATTTAGGCTGAGGAAAAGAAATACAGCATCAAAAACCAGTATGAACTGGTTGAGTATTTACTATGACACACAACTCTTATGACTTCTGTTTCAAGCAACCTTTATAACAGATCACACAGGCAGCCCTTCCTACGGTATCAGCAAACAGAAAGCTACTTATTATGCAGGAGATCTGTAAAGTATGTGGCATATACAGCAGTAGAAAGGATACATATGGTGCTTTATTCTGAACTGCATATGCTGGGCATATTTCTGTGTGGAAAGTGTTCTGTGTGGAGGAAGAGACAGTATGGCAGTAGCTGGGTGGAGAACCCCTTAGTCATCCTTTCCACTGAACACCGGTGGCCCATCACTCAGGCAGGGTGAAGGGGGAAGAGGGATCTCTATCCAATGGTAGCCAAATGAAAGAGGGCACATGCAAGGCTGCCTCCCATTCCCTGCATTGCTGGCTTACTAGAATATGTGACTGCCTCTCTATCCAGCAGAGTGGGTCTCTGACCTATAAGAAGCAGAAACTTTATCTCAAGTAGGACGTTTCTGAAGGAGCTCTCCTGCTAAATGGCCCCTCCACTGTAACTCACTGCTGCACTTTCTCAAGGCCAATGGACCAGGGAGATGAAAATTGAGACTGCTGGCTCCCAGACAAATAGCACAGGACAGAATCAGTGCCTGTATCTTAGGCAGGGTTTCCTCTCTTCTTTCAGTGAGTCATGAAAGATTCATTTCTAAAGATAATTTAGAATGAGGAAAGTAACTGGTGCAATTTCCCCACCCCCTTCTCTGTGTAAGTGCAGAGTCCCTTGGACTGTCAGGTTTTAGGTTGGCCTAAAAATTGTCACCTCCTTTGTCAAACATGTCAGTTCCAAAAAAAATCACACACAGTCACTTCAGTAATACAAACAGTTAAAATCCCAAGCTGTGCTGCCTAGCAGAGCTCCTGCAGAATGGGCTTCAGGTGTGCTGTGTTCCTTGCAGTGCCTGTACTGTGCTCAGCACCATCCCTTTCTCATTCCATTAGTGGGACTTTGTCCCTTCATGTGTTAAAAAGGAAGAGAGGAATTCAGTGAAAGTACTGGACAGGACAGAAGTGGACCCAAGGAAGCTCCCCAAGGGAGTAACCCATAGTTCAGAATCAGTCATAATCTACACAAAGACAGATCCTATGTTTTCAAACTTTCTAGAGCCTTCCTGCTACTTCCATATCACTATAACAAAACAACTGCTGGACATATTTCCTCTGACTGTAGAGGTGTCGTGTGGCTCAGGGAGGGTCTGTCCCTTCCTGGATCTACATAATAGAATCACAGAATGGTAGGGGTTGCAAGGGACCTTTAGAGATCATCCAGTCCAACCCCCACTTCTAAAGCAGGTTCCCCTTCATCAGGGGACACAGGAACGTGTCCAGGTGGGTTTGGAAACCTCCAGAGAAGGAGCCTCCACACCCTCCCTGGGCAGCCCCCTCGGCCAGGGCTCCCTCACCTCAACGGTGAAAGAGTTTTTCCTTATGTTTAAATGGAACTTTGTGTGCCCAGTAGTGAGTAGTGCCCATGTGTACTTGTTGCTTACTCCCATAGGGTGGTTTTCCCTCAGGAGGATACCTCTCTTTTGTGACACCCTAATCAGAGCTCTGGCACTGACCATGCAGTCCAGCCTTTTCCCAATAAACACACCAATGCCTATCCAAATGCCACAGAATTCAGGCATAATATCCTCACCCTTGCTTTAAGTCTCTTAAGCTTGAGTGACAGAGTTAAGCTGCAGTGATGTTAGGGACCCTACTTACTGCTCTCTTGACTCAGATGCTGTAGCAGACAGGTGTTAAACTGCCCTCCTGTACAGCCCCTGGAATGGTTAGGAGATTGTTAGGTGGGCTCACTGAAGCCAACACAACCTAAGCAGATCAGGAAAGGAGAGGAGGAATAGCACAGAACCTTCTCATTTTTTTTTTTCAACAGTTGAAATACTCCCTGTTTTCTTGTAAGAACAGGGCAGCAACATTCTTCTGGGGGCTGCTAGCAGAAAATGATTATTGCAAAACTAGGGTGGGTCTCTGAGCAGCACTGCTAGGATGACACCTCTACTCATCCAGCCTTCATAGTAATGAGTCAGTCTTTCATGCTCTATTGCACACATGTTCTGCTGTCTGCTAGAGACACAAACATTTGTAATACTGCCCAAGTCATAAAACCACAGACTGCTTTGCTTTTGTTTTTTTTTCCTGCAAAATTCATATAAGGGAGCCATGGAGAGGAGGGAATATGCATATGCATTAGCAATAAAGAGCAAGAGAGAGTCAACTTGTTTCCCTGCTGCATTCTACCCAGAGCTCCAGGAAATACAGTTGAGCCCTTTGCCCATCTACAGTCATTTTGTTCCTTTCTCTCTTCTTTCCTCAACAACACAACACACCTCTTTCCTCACATGGATGCTAGTCACAACTGGATCAAACAAATCAGGGCCTCACAGCGATTTCACTTGGCAGTAGATCTAAAATACAGTGTGTGGTCTCCTCTAGGGCCACAGAGGGAGAGTCTTGGCCATGGGGGTACCTGTGAGCACAGCTTATGCCTTCATGGCTACCAGCTGCCTCACAGCCAGCCTGCACAGACGGGGAAAGGCTCACACAGTCAGGGGCACACTGACTGGCTGGCTGCGCCCAAGCCCTCCTCTAGGCTGAGGCCATGCTTACCTTCAAACCTTTTCCTGTGTGAGGTGACTCTGGTCTTGCTGTTACAGTGGAAACTGACATTAGCAGGCAATACAGATACATGGGGTTTTTTTTTCCTCCATGGGCTCATTGTTTCCCTAGAGCTTTGTGAGAACACAAATGGCTCACATTCCAACTGTGCTCAACAGAGCCACCTCTGAAACTCTCCTGTCCCTGCAGAGAGAGCTCAGGGAGGGTGCTATCTGAATCAATCCAGCTACCAGGGCACAGATGTGCTTATATTGTTTTACCTTGCACTCCCCTCTACTGCCTGCCTGTCCCTCAGTCCCACTCTCTGGGGAAAGCCACGTTTCTCACTTCCGTCGTTTTACTGTTTGCTTCAGTGTGGAAACACTAACAAGCTTCCAATTCTACTCACCTAACAGCTTACTCCATTCAGGGAGCCAGAAGCAGCTTTCACAAGAGGCATAAAGAGGAGTGGAGTGCCCAAACTACTTAAACATTAGAGGGAGTTGGTTTCTTTACATTTGGACCTCCATCGATGACCCCAGGAGCCAGTATAGGGGTCAAGTGGAGATGGCAGGATAGCCTTTAACACACAGGGTACTGGGCTGGTTGATTCTCCTATTCCACAACGATTTGCACAGTGGGAATGTGACAGTAGATGATATTTACTTACAGAGATGATATGTCCTTTCAAGCCATGTGCTGAGTCTGCACACTCAATGACGGCACTTAGCTGTGGATAACCCACCCCCGTCTTAATCCGAGTGGTACACACGGAACCTGGACAAGAGAATGAGAGGGGAAAAACACAGCCCATTAGACTGACAGAAAAGATACAGCTTGGGGTGGGTTTTTTCTTGTGGAAAAAAAATGTTTCTATCTGTATTCTTTTTTTTCGCCCCCTCAAGAAGTCTCTTGTGCAAATGGTGGATAAAAGGAGCACACAGGAACTTGAGTTTTGAAACCTTAACTCACCACTTCATGAGAACTGTAACTGAGGTGACTAATAGCTCCTCTTTTTTTCTCCAAGGCCTCAGTTCTCACTTTAAGTCTCATTGGTAATGCTTCTCAGTGTGGAATTACTACATCATAAGTAAGCAAATCTGACTGAGGGGCCTGAAGAGAGTGGGCAGAAAGGACCAGAGTCACAACCTGAGACTCAGCAGCAACATTTAATGCCTGAATATTACTGCCAAGAAATATTTCCATACATTTTCTACCTTTTTTTTTTTTTTGTAATTCTCAGGGGAAATCTGTGTTTTTCTTTTCTTTGAGGTGATTTTCCACAAGGGAGAGAACTCCATCTTTTGCCTAATACTTAAAGCAGAAACGTTTGGTTGATGGCAACAGTTGGCAGTATAAGAAAACCAGCACTCAGCCTTTAAAAAGTGAGATAAATAATCGACAGAAAGCTGTAATATAACAGGAAATCTACTCTTCATATCTGATTATCAACCTAGATCATTTATACACATAGCTGCATGTATATATAACAGTAAATATTTAAAACACCCACTCCAATTATAGTTCAACATGGTAACATGGCTACAGAATCCTTTGGATCTTTCTCTTTTTCTCCTCAAATTAAGAGTCAAAATGAAGACTGCTTTTTACCAGCCCAGATTTTATCACTTAGGATATAGACCTCAAAGGTCTGCATGAGAACAAGAACTTCCAAACAGATTCTAAACCAAATGCAGTGACATCTGGATCCTTTCACCCAGCTGATACCCAGGTTATACTCAAGCTACCAGTGAATTAAAAGCTTCCAAAGATGTTTCAAAGAACTGACAAGGTCAAAACACTGACAAGTATTTCTGCAAAGCAGGAAGAAAATAAGTTTTAAAATAAGCTCCACAGGGAGATTTATGTAATGCCTTGCAAGAAATCACTGCCAGGATGGACCATTATCTGGAAAAGAGCCTCAAGATCTGATCTTCTTTGAGAGCCATTTGTTACTTGTGGTTTTGGGTGGTTAACTTGTACAGATCTGTTCAGGAAGATCGCCAGGGAGGGCTACACAGCATGAACTCCTAAACATTTCCACTTGGAGGCTGCAAACCATAATAATTCTTCTTTTATATCTGAACTTGCCTGTGTCAACTGCACCACGACATGCTGCTGTTTATTTGTGTATTTTGCAGCATTGACTGTTGTTTTCTGTCTTCCCGGGCACAACTGCGACCTTTATTACACCATTTGCTCTGCTCAAATTATCCATTCATGGACCGTAACTATTTGGCATTGTAGAATAAACAATCTGCCTGCACTGTGCTGGCTGATCACAGCCACACTCTCAGTGGCCCTTGTGTTAGCCAGTTTAAAATCTGGCCCACTTATGGTGAGCCCAGCTGCAGACTATGAAGAAAATTGCAAAAGGAAGGAGCAGATGAAAAAATGCACAAGGAAAGGAAGGGAAAAAAGGGAAGACAATGTGGCAGTATGTGGCAGACAACAATCTTAGGGAAGGGAAAGTAGGAAAAACACTGTGACTTACCTGGTCCAATACCCACTTTAATAATATCTGCTCCAGAAAGAATAAGTTCTTCTACCATCTCTCCTGTCACCACATTGCCTGCCTAGACAGAAGGAACAGCATCACAGATGTGGGAGATTTACAGACTACTGCCTTAAAGACTAATAATGTAGAGTTTTATCCAGAGAGAGCTTTTATGAGTTGAACTATACAGAGTCAGGAAGAATATAGTTCACCATGTTGTTCATTGTGCATGCCACCGAAATTAAACAAATCACAAGGGTACATTCTCAAGTCAAACAGATTTCATGATGGGTCCAGTAAACCCTGATCCTTAAGACTCCATCAGCATACCTGCTCTGTCTTTCATTGTGCCTGTAAGACAGCTGCAAAGAAGGGCTGAAGATTTGCCTTTTTATATGCCCACTTGAAAATGCCAGTGTGATCAAATTACTGATGATGTTGGTCATATACAAAGGAACTTTCTTTTCTATCAACAAAAGAAACCATGAAAAACAATCTTCCAGCACACACACGGTGATTAATTTGCAGAACTAGTGCAAGGAGGGCAGAAAGCTGTCAGACTCTTGTCTATTCTGATAATCTCAAGTAAAGAAGTTCAGTGGGATGAGACAGGCCCTCACACGTGTCCAAATGATGGATCGGCAGGCAGGGTGAGGCTAGAGATGAATTCCCTTGCCAAGAGTGCCCCTTGTCCAGACAGCTTTTAGGAAAAAATGAAAGAAGAAGGATTTCAAGTGACATGGGATTTACAAGTTAAAACCTATGCTTTGAATCATGCTTGAAAACAAACTGCTGGCCAGTTGGTCATGCTTTCCTCTCTGCAAAAGGTGCATCCTGAAACAATTACCTGTACTAATTGCATTCCCACACGGTGAGGGAACACAGGATGAGACTGCAGTGCTGTCAGTTGTGCCCCAGAGTTTAAAAAGGATGTGAAGGTGTGCAATGTGGCAGAGGGGGGTAACAGAGCTGGTGGAAGGCATATCCTAGGAGTGGCTGAGCACACTGGGTTTTTGTCTAGCTTGGAGAGAAGGTGGCACTTCCCGCTTTGTGGGAAGGAGGCACGTACCATCTCATGGAGGTGAGGGCTGTGGATTGCCTCCAGATAATTTGACCATCACAACAAATTTGCAAAAAGGGATGTGTTGAGTGTGACTTTGGAAAGTCTTCTACGTTAATCCAGTTAAGCTGGGTTTGCCACAGGATGGCAAAAGCCCTTGCTGACACTAGCAAGGCTCCAAGATCCTTACTTAGTGTTCTCTTAGTTTATATTGAAATTCAGCTCCTGCTGAAGTCAACAGGAACAGTCCTGGGCAGGGCCTGTTCTCCACTTACAGATTTTTACCTCCTATTTCACCATTTATTTATTTATAATGAATTTTACTTCCCCCCTTTTATTAGCCTGAAAGAGCTGACAAGCCACCACCTGAGGCACTTACCAGAACAATGGTACTGTTAGGCAGCAATTTGTGGTCTATGCCACAGGCCCACTTAACTTTGCTCAAAACTGCACAATATTGATTAAAAACAAAACAAAAAATAGAACTGTCAGGAAAGAAAGATTACATAATAGGTACAATGTTTCCAGCTAAGTGCTGCTTCCTTTCTGCTCACTGGTAATTTGTTACACCATGTGTTGTAGCCTCCAAGGTGGGAGGATGGAGAACAAGCTGCTCACAACCTTAAGGAAGCAGGTTACATCTGCCAGTGCAGTATGGAAATAGTGGAGTAGATGCAACACATTCATAAACAGGAACAAAGGGATATTAAAGGCAGTGGCTTCATGAGATTTGGGATCAAATACGTATTAAACAGTAATGTCTTATTAGCAGAGCACAGAGGCTTGTCAAATTGTCCCTTCAGAAATGCTAGCCAGATATTTAATGCTAAGTTACTGCTAGGGAAACGTTGGAACTGCATATGTTCATTGAAAATGCCCATCCTAGCAGGGAAAACGCTTATGTCCCCAGCACACATTTTTTCCTGGAATGCATGTACACACATCAGTGGTTTCTTCTGTCTTTCTGAATCTGCAGATCCTTATATTTTCAGGGGAGATGTGGAGCTCTACAGAGCTGACTTCAACCTGCTGATGACAAGGCTGCTTCTTTTAGGTACCTTCTGCAGACCTCAGAGAGCATACAGGAAAAAAAAACCACTATGAGGGAGGCTCAGCTATCTCTGTGTGAAGAGACCTTAGTATCACAGCTGAAGAGCAGGGAAACCCGTTTTCTCACATCCAGCTGAACTCCACTTCCACTGAAACCAACATTTGACAGCTGCAAAAGAGCTTTGGAAAGCCCCACATGTAAGGTAAAGCCAGAGTATTTCAATCAAAAACAAACCCTGAAAAGATGGATATAGAAAGACTGAGACTACAGAGATGCAACCCCCTTAAAATTAACTAATATAAAGAAATTGGAACTTGTATTAAGAAGCCACTACAGACAATACACTTTGTAGTGTACACATTATAGTGTTCAGGGAACATAATGACTGGTGAAAGTGTTGTGCTAGTGCAAACCACGCTCATCTTAATGATGAGCCATGTGTCAGTGCATTGCTAACCTGCTGCAGACCTGGCTAACAGCTAATCTGACTTTACTACCCCTGGCAGTGAAAACAAACAGCATCAGTATCAACTGAAAGTCAGGTAAACTACCACATTTTCAATGTGGTCAGTTATTCCAGGCTGTGGACCTGGCCTTTCACACTTGGGATGACATTCAGCTGTACCATGGCTCAGTGTCAGGTTTCAAGTGTCACCAGGCTCATTCCAGCACTATCCAGGATGACTGAACTGTGGGTCAGTCCTGAGGGAAATCTTGGCCTCAAGAAAGTCAAAGGCAGTTTCACTACTGACTTTAATGGGATCAAGATTTCACCTAACAGGATTATAAAGCCTACAGCTTCTCTGACAGAGATACAAAATTAGTGAAGGCAGCAGGGCAGTGCCTCTGAATTTGTCAGGCATTTGATCCTGTGCCTCATAAAAGCCTGCTATAAATATCAACTCACACTCAGGCAGGAACACTGCCGCACTGATTGAAAGCTGCTGGCAAATGGCAATGGATCGAGCTGGGGAGAAGTGTCTGTGACAACAGTTCTCAAACTTTCTTCTTGTATCCTAGAGGAAAGCACAGTCTGTGCCTCCACACTACCAGGAACACTGCCAACGGACACTTCCCACCCAACCAAAGCGAGGGGTTCTTTACCCTAAGATGCAGACATGGTGCCCTTTGCAAGGCTGAGCCATCCCAAGGGGCTGTTTGCAGTCATTATGGTGACTGACTGCAGCAGCACTTCTGTCTCCTGCCCTGGGATCCCAGCTGGCCCCTGCTCAGAGGCCCAAGCCCTGGTGGACATGCCATGACTAGGCTGACTCTGCTGCTTGGCCAGAGATACACTGTGAGCAGACTGCTTGGCTTTTCATGGCCACATTCTGCCCCGACTAAAGCTCTAAGAAGTTCTGCCACTGACTCCAAGGGGAGCAACAAGTTTCTGTCCTGTGCTGCTTCCCTCTGCTCCTGCTTTGTTATTCTCTTTGCTTCCCTCATTGGCCCACTCCTTGTGGGTGCTACTACATCTGCAAGCATGCTCCTGCCCCAGGTTTTTCCTTCCTATCACACTCCTTGTTCCCGTCCCTAGGGTTTCTTCTGTTTAATAAACAGGGAACACCATGGAAAGAGAAAGTCAGGCGGAAGACAATAAGTCAATGTGGTTATAAAAGTGAGTGTCTAAAAAGGCAAACACGTGCCTTTGAAGGGCTGTTACACAGGAGACATCCTCCATCTGCACAGAGAGTACTACTAACCACAGTTGCCTTGCACATCACCTTTCAGCCTCTGAGCTGAACCCGTGACATGGCCCCTGGGAACACACTCCCTGAGCCCCAGGGTTGGGTTACTGCTACGTTCTGCACTGCAGCTGACTGAGGAATGAATGGTCATGCTGAGGAAGACAAACAAGACAGCCTGCAAGGTCCTAGAGATCATTTTCAGCTATGAGAAAGCTTCTTTATTTTCATATCTTCTATTTAACTGCTAACCTTTTTGTTTGAAAGCCACAACAGCAGAGAGCACGCTGCAGGCATAGCACTGAGGTAGCAGCAGGGCACATCTTCCAGACTATCATGAAAAGGAGCTTTGGACAAGCTCCCACATTTCAGCCAGGAATAACTTCAAAAGGCCATTTTGGCATGAAGTGTAAAGTAAACTCATTTGGAAGTAGGATAGAGGTGTGTGTCCCTATTTGAATCAGAGACTTTCAGGGAATGCACAGACTACAGAGACTTTGGAAAACTGAAGGTTTTTGAACACATGCTCGTTGGCATGATTTTAGGAACAGAAACTGTCCCTGTACAGGAGACGAAAAGCATAAGCCATACTGAACCATGTTCAGAGAAGGTAAGTGTCAGGACAATGAGACTCTAAGTAACAATAAGCTAGTCACAGAAGCAAGAGAAGCTAAGCTGATAGCTTAACACATGTGAGAGATGGATGAGACTGGCTTAAGGAGCCTGGACTAAAATCTAGGCTCGATATCTCACTTTGACTTTGCCCCAGAAGGGCAATTCATCTTGGCTGAGTTCTCTCCTCAGTCAGCAAAGTCAGCAGTCTGTGGGGAGGTGGAGGAGGGGATGACACACTATTTTCTTTCCACTCCTGATAGGGGAGATAACAGTGGGGTTTTTTTAAACTGTGTGATTTAAGCTCCTTCCCACAACTCCTCAACTTAAAGACACTGGCGTAGTCATGTCACTGGGGACAGTACTTCAGATCCAAAGCAAGGAAATAGCCCATCTCTCACTGCAGCAAACACGGAGCAGGAAGCTCAGAAAGGTCACATCTATCATTTCATACTTCCAAAAACTCTCCCCAAAGCCATGGGAAATACGGCCAAACCAAAAAGCTTCCCACATCTCCTGGTAGCTGCTGAAGGATGTCTATTCATTAACACAGAACCTCACAGGCATTCCAGATCACTTCCATTTTCCAATGCCATCATTATTTGGAGGCAAGAACACTGCCCTCTGAAATGAGAGGAGGGAATGCAGTCCCTTTGAATGGCTTGAGCATGCAGTTCCCTGCTGAACCAAGTCAGAGTGTGCAACAATGACCATTTTTACTTCACATTTACTTTACACGTATGAAGCTTTGTGTCTGGCATGAAAAAGTGAGAAAGCATTGCCTAAGACAGGATTTCTTGCTGCACTGGCTTGAGGAAAGGCTGACAGCCTCATTAAGAATCTGCTGATTGAGAAATTCTGCTATTCTCATGGAAACAAATTCAGAACCATTTCTTCAATGGCCCTGGGAAACAGGCAGGAGCAGTATGGCTGTACTGCAAGGAGCCCCTGTCAATGCAAACACCCCACACCTACTGCAAAAGGTCTGGAGTACCACATAGTGATCTAACAGATGAAAACAACTACTGGCCTGAAGAAACATTGGCACATTCCCTGCAGAAAAACCTTCAGCTTGAGATCACCAAAATAAACCCACACATTTTATGATTAGAGGTTACATCTGGTGTGGGAAAGAGGCGGTGTGTAGGAAGAAGAACTGGATCCAGCCAGCCTGCCATGCCAACATCTAACTGCTGTACCAGAGGTGAACATTCCCACAGAAATTATCAGCAACAAAAGACTGACAATGCCAATGTGTTATTAAACTGCAGTCATTTGGCTCAGAGTCAACATCTTGCTGAACTGAAAGGGCAGATGACTAGAGCTGCCCTCCATTTCCTCACAAGGGTATCTGCCCACAGGTATTTGTCTGGAATACAAGAGGTTTGAGCCAGACTTCTTTCTTTCCTTTTGTGAAACGAGGACTCAGAGACTGAAGGAGCTACCACAGAGCTTCTGACACATACCAACCAAACTCTGGGCCCTGTTCCTGGACAGAATTCCCATACAGCCCCTCTGCCCTCCCTACACACTTACCATAATGGTGTGATGTGGGAACAGGGCACGGACAGACTTCACAAACTCCACAAAGTGCTCTGAATAGCCATTTGCCACATCCAGGCAGATGTATCTGATCAGTGGAATGGCCTCTAGAATACTTGTCAACTTATCCAAATCAGCTTTTCCACTACCTGAGCTTGCTGCTACGTGCTAGAAAAGACAAGGAGAGCAAAAGGGATTAGTAGTTTGTAAAAGCTGGGAGAAACACACACTTGGTTTGTCTTTTTCTGCATAGTCGTGGAAGGACTTGTGCTGGAAACTAGTGAAAATCATACTACATAAGATGAAATAAGTAATCTCCTGACAGCATCCATGTATTACTTCTGGTTTGTTTAATGGCTCTAAAATAAATCAAAACCAGCACTTTATCAGCTCTTCATTCACAAGTGGATTCTTATAGACAAATATAATCACCCGAGACAGATGAAGGCTCAGCCATACTCACACTAACACAAACACAGAAGCAGCCCTAACCTGGCATATCTCCAGGAAGGCAGAGTGGCAAAATTTGGGGCACTTTCAGGAGAGTGGAATGTGGGTCTTTAGGTTCACCAAACACTCCCACAGAATCACAGAACAGTTGAGTTTAGAAGGGATCTCTGGAGATTGTGTAGTCCAACCCCCTTGCTCAAGCAGGGTCAGCTACCATTGAAAACAAGCAGCTTGCTTCCTCCTTTGTCTTCCCATGAGTCCTTTCCAATAGGAAAATAGTTTCCACAGCTGTTGGTCCACAAAAACCTCTGCAAAGATCCAAGGTCACAGAGCAAGTCAGTATTTAATCACTAGGAGATCCTACTCCAGTGATTATGAACCACAAATGAGCTAAGTGCCAAAGTATTCAGACACAGGATATTCCTGGGACCACTTTCTACCCTATATTGGCATATGAGCAACCCTGCTGAACTTAAGTGACAGGCTGGCTTGCAGACAATCTTGTAATCAATAGTCTTTATAATACAGTTTTAAAATGTGCCACGGGTCATATAGCTGTGTGGTATTCTTTTTGATACAGAAAAGGTTTCAGAAGTGCATTGAACTCCGAGGAGGAGGGGAGACAGCCAGGCATGCTCTTACACTCCCTCTCCTGGCATAGGAGCCCGCCAGAGGAACAAAGAAATCTGGATTTGAAAAAGCCAGGACTCAAGTAAAGTTAAATTTACTAAAAGGTGTTTCTCTGTAACAGCTCAGGCTAGGAACCTACAAACAAGTGAGGCAACGCAGACAGTAGTAACACAGCTCTAGTGCAAGGACAACACGAGCTCTGACAGCTTTCAGTGCTCATCCCTGCTTGGGCCCAGCACCTGAGCCCCACAGGCTGTGGGTCCACTTGCACACCTGATAGCAAAGACTGCCCAGCACATGGGCATGCACAGTCAGCTCGTGGCTGGGTTACTCAAGGCTATTTGCATTTGTGGTCTTGGGTTTTTCCCTCAACAGCACTACTACAGCTCCCAGCACCAAGAGAAACACAGCAGTTAGAGCTATTCCCAAGTATTTCTCTCTTTCTTTGTTCAGGATACTTCTCTGTTTCCATTCCAGGCATACCTAAACTTGCTTTTTCTGCATCTTAACATAAGCACTAACATAATGGACTCACACGGTTTTAAACCAGGACAAGCCACTTCCCTTGATGCATTTAAGAACAGCAAATACTCCCCAAAACCTCACTCACAACAGTATTCCCAAGAGACTCCAGAGTATGTGAGTTCAGAACAAAGCAATAAACCATAATAATTTACAGTATGAAAATGTACCTCAAGGCATTCTGGGTGACTGGCAGCAAACAGTTTCCATTCTTCCAGTGAATAATGCTTGTGAATCGCTGTGAACATTGCATGCTAGCAGAAATAAGAAAAACTGATATTAATGTCCAAGTCAGTCATCCTTCCTTCAGCTGCAGAGTGACAAGGTGTAAGAAATTCCCATTTTCAGTTCAGGCTCAGCCTGCCTGAAAGAAACACTAACGGTGAGCAACAGACCAGGCAACTCCAAATGGTTCTTCAAAGGTGACTTTGCATACTTAGCGGACATTTCAGGGTCAGCCTTCTGATGTGCTTCAGGAAGTTATGGTCAAGATTTTGAATGTGTTTAAGCAGTGCAAGAAATTAAGGTGAGCCTTGAGGCCAGAGGCTAATTAACTGGTGACTTATTCAGTAACCTGTACTTTCAAAACCACTGTCAGCTAGTATTTCTTTTTTTCTATAAGGGAACACAACAGAGACCTCAAAACTTAAGCTCTAGAAGGTCCACCTAAAGCTAAGCTCCACCCAAGATGGGAGCTCCCCAGTAAGCATCTCCACTGAAACTACCTTGCCTCTGGAGTCCTGCCTCTAGTGACTGTACTGCTGTAACAGCACAGTTGCCTTGCAGTGAAATCACCATACCTTCTAGCTCTAGATTGTTTTTTCCCCTCGTGTCTTCCTGCTCTCCAAGAAACATAGCTAAAAATTAACAAAGGCCACTGGTTGCACCCAGTGACTTCCCTGTTGTTGCAGAAACGAGACCCAAGACTTACTTTTGCCATCACCACAGCCATCTCAAATGTCCCCACGGTGTCCATGTTTGCCACTATGATGGGAATCCCCGTGTAGGTCTGCTTGGAGTTCCGGAAGGTGAAGGTGCGCGTGAGGTCAACCTGCAAGGAGCAGACACACATTCTCTTAAGCAACTGACTGCAATCTGACAGGAGTTTTGTCATTGACTTCACATACAACAGGTCTGGCTACTGCTGCTTCGTTTTTGTCACATTTCCTGTTCTTTCTCCTTTCGTTCCACTAATATCTTATTTTTCATATATATATTTTGTTACAACTTCTGCCTTCCAAATAAGAAAGAAAATGTAAAATCATGTCTTCTGTGTTAAAAGCGAGCTCTTGCTGAAGAAAAACAATGACAAAGTCAGAAGGGGTTGGACAGGGCAGACCATGAGGACTGTGGATTATTTTATACAGAAGTAACCTTAGCTGTTGTTTGGCTGCCTGAGAAACCCAACCTGAAGTCTCAACTTACACAGAAGTCAGAACTGGAACTCCCTCTTTCTCCTGGGGAAAAAGGACTTTGTCCCAGTCTTGAATATAAAGAACAATATAATAAAGCAAGCTATTACACTTTTGGCTGTGGTTATCAGCACTGTTGCCACACAGTATGAACAATCATAACCTCAGCTGATTCAACCATGAGGCTGCTAGTTTCTCAGTTAATTTCTTACAACTGTGTCAGCCTTCACCTTCAAAGTTTTTTCTTCTTCAGCATCCTCAAACAAACATGGTAACATCAAGCATTTTGTTCGTTACGTTCACAAGAGGAAGTACCAAATTTGGATCAGTTCCCACTGGTCTACTTAGCATCTTGCAAAAAAGGAGAAAACAAACCCTCTACGAAATGCACAACTCTAAGATGTTAGCTTATTCTCTTTAGTAACAGTGTAAGGGTTATTGTTTTCATTACTCCTTACTTCAGCTTTAATCCAACAGTATTCAGAGACCTGAACTGAACTCAAATCCATCACCAGAAAGGAAGCAACATAAAAAAGATATAGAACTTCCATTATTTATTTACAACATGTTTTGAGCACTTTCATATTGCAGGCTACATTCTAATCAATATGCTGGGGGGGGGTTATTACTGATTTGGCTAAGAGAAAGGACTTGGGGCCTCAGTGAGGTTTTCATTTTCTATAATCCCATAAGGGAACAGTCACTTTGGTGAACAAACTAAGATACATGTTAATGAGGCTCAACCTTCTTCCCACTTAGTATCAGAGAGGTTCAATTCTCCACCCATCTCTGATGACAACATTCCTGTGGGGAATTTAAGTTGCAGCTAACTTGACAAAATGGCACGAAGTATGAGACAAGTATGAAAAAAATAATGTATCCCTTTTAATGCAATTTATTAACTAAAATCAAGGCAAAAATAAAGAGCACAACATGACCAGTTCTACACATAGTACCAACAGTATAAGTAGCTTTACAGAGGAAAAATATCTCTTTCAAATGGACTTAAGAAAGAAGTAGAGAGGAAGAGTATGTTTAAGAAAAGACTGAAGCAAGAGATAAAGCTATGGGGGGAGCACAAGGCCATTCTCACATCCATTTACTGTAACTTCTCCTATTGTGCCTTCCCTTAGACAGCTGGATCTCATGCAATTATCTACACAACTGATAACACTGTAAGGGCAGATATTTGAGAGAGATAATTGCTGAGCTTCCCCTAATTAGGCTTTTGTTCTGTAAGAACAGGGCAAATGGCATGCTGGGTTGGAGATGTTCATGAGGTACCCTAGTTCTCCAGTCCCAGATGTCCACGACGGGAATGTAAGAACAAGTCAGGTTTTGAAAGATTCTTTCCCTATCCTGCCTTCTCAGGTCCCAAGAAGCTGATGTTTTGAGACGTTCAAAGACAAAGGTCTCCAACTGTGTCAAATAGCCACTGAGGAACTTGCCTCATAATTTCTTCAACCCTTCACACCTTCAGCCTCTCCAAATATCTCAAATTCCAAAGATGAATCGTACATGGCATAAAAACAACAATCTTGGTGTGATCATTACATCCACTGCTTCATATTTCATGAATCTACAGCCACTTGTCAGTTTCACCTTCCCCATTCTACTCCTCATTTCATGGACTTCTAGCATATCCTCCACAGCTGCCTCTTCTCCATACTGGACAGTCCTAGTATGTCCAGGGGTTTTTTTGCCATGTGGAAACCAGTCAATACTGCTGACCAACCTGACTGCCATTCTCAGTATCCATTTTAACGTATTATGCTGTTCTAGTGAAGGGATCACCAGACCTGTGTCTTCAAGATTAACATATCAATGAGCATCACAAAGCTAACTAGTCTTCCTTAGCTCCTCTATTAGCACTTCTGACCACCTCATTGTCTCTTCCCTGAGTGGTAACAGCTAATTTACAGCTCCATGCGTTATGAGAAAACTTTTGACTCTAGGAATGCTCATCATCACTCAACAACAGTAAAAGTTTCTTTGGAAAGAAAGTCATTAAATGTATTTCATAACTTCTACCTAGACTTCTAACATAATATATTGGCTGTTCTGTTAAAAACTTTGTTGAGATCGTATATTTCAATTAATCACTAGACTTCCTACAGGACACTTGCCAGGTGAGCTTAAAATAGACAGTCTGCAGAAGCAAGTCCAGCAAAGGCAAGAACAGCAGGCTACACTGAGTACCAAGACCCTGGAGTTAATGCTGCCATTCCAATCACTGTTTTAAACCAATTTGGACACTTGAATGCAAGCTTCAAATTTTCTGGTTTCTTTTCAAAAACAGAAAGCAATCATGGAAAATGAACTGACAGCGTAAGGAATCAAAAACGACTACCAACAGAGCAGACCTACAAAGAAGAGCTGCAAATACCCCAAACTGCCCCTCTAAGAAGCTGACTTAATCCTAGTTACTGCATAAAAAGCTCTCCTTGCACAAAATGAGGCATTCACACCAGAGAAGCAGACGCTTGCTGATAGCAGCTCCAAAGCAGCAGTTTGCTGGGTAACAGGCACTGTAGTATGCTGCCTCTGTTCCTCTGCCAGAACTATTTATTTATATTCTTGTTTTGAAGCAGACTGGGGCTGTCCATTTCAGATCTGGCTCTCACAGACACTGTTTATTCCTGTTGCTACAGCCTCAGTGATGGTGTCCAATTTCTTAACCTTCATCAGTTTTCACTGACTCCCCCCCCCCCATGACATGCACTTTTTCTCATGTGAAATGTTTTTAACAGTTCATCATAGCCACCCCCTACAACCCTGACATATCAGCTCGTGTTCCTCCTATCGTTTTTCCCTTCCCAGCAGCCCTTCTTTCCACAGCCTGCACACAGCTAAATATACAAACCAGGGCACTTGAAGGAGCCGTGTGTCACTCGATGGAGCACAGCTCCACCTGTTTGCCAGCCCCAGCACAGGGAATCTTAAAGAGGGACCACAGGTCCCCAAGCAAACGGCTGGAAAGGGCCAATGGGCCTTATGAGCAGTAACTGCACACGGTTAAGTTGTTACGCTGATGGGATGTTGTTTTCTGTAAGTTATAAACAACTAGCCTGAGAGTCCCTTTCTGATGAGAAGGCCTCTCCAATCTTACACAGCGGCAAAGAAGTTTTGCTTAGCTGTTGCCCCAGCCCCGTAGTAAACATGGCCACCCTGCTTCCCTTCCTGGTCTTGTCTCCTTCACTCAATGTGGCTCAGCCTCTCTTACAACTCCACTGCCCCGGGAGAAAAGCTTAATCCTCCTTCCATCCCCCGACACAACGTAATGCCTTCACGAGTCAAACTAAATCCGTTGTGTTAACCTCGGGGTTACTCGAGGTAAAGGAGAAGGCACCTTCAACCCCCGGGGCGGCCATCTTTTTCCTTGTAGAAGCAATCCTCGAGGGATTTCCTAGGGTCTTCCCTGATCCCTGCTGAGAAACAGCCACAGCCATAGCCGGGGCTAGCAGTGGCCCCGGGCCAAGCAGGGCTGCAGAGCCCCAGGCAACCGCAGCCACGGGGCGTGGGGGGGGGGGGGACAGCGGGGCTGTGAAACTGAAACGCACGCGATGGGGTCCCAGCCGGGGGCACCTTGTGCCGTGCCAAGCACTCCCCCGAGAGGTTTTTATTCTCCTGGTTGTTTTGTAGTACTGTGTCGGTTAGTCGGTCGCAAGCGCTGCCCGCAGCCCCTGCCTCTGGCGGCCCAGGGGCTCGTAAGCAGACACCCCCCCCCCCCCCCCCCCCCCCCCCCCCCCCCCCCCGCCCAGCCCCCCCGCCGCCCCCCCCCCCCACCCCCCCCCCCGCCCCGGGGGGCCCGGGGGGTCCTAAGCAGCCCCCCCCCCCCCCCCCCCCGGCGCGGAGAGGGGCCGGCGGGCAGAGCTGCTGGGCTGCTCACCACCACCGTCCCGGCACGCAGCCCCCAGGGCAGCCGCAGCCATCCGCAGAGGCACCTGTTACCAACAAACAATGTCCTGCTCCCCCCGCCCCCCCCACTCTCTTCCCCGCTGTTATTTTTGCCTGGGAGCGGGGGAGGACGGCGCGGTAGCGGCTCGCTGTGCCGGGGCTCGCCTCGCCGAGAGGCGGGTGCGGCGGGGGCAACGCCGCGAGCTCGGGAGCCACGTCCTCCCCTCCTCCTAGGAGCCGCGGCATCCCCCACCCCCAGCCTCGCCGCGGAAAGGGCTTTTCGCCCCGGGAGGGCATTGCTACGTTAGACTGGGGAATAAAAACGAAGCGGGGAGAGAAGCGGGGTGAAGGAAGTTAGGCGCTGAGAACGGAGGAGGAGGGAAAAAAAACCAAAAAGCATGCCGGGTTTGAATGCCCCCACCTCTGATCTGCTTTTGAGGCTGCTCCTTTTAGGTCTGAGCAGGACATCTTTAAAATCCAGTTTGAGGTCTGCGTCTACTCGGGGCATCTCGCTGGGGCGCGGGGCCGGGGCTGCGCTGGCTCAGCTCGGCTCGGCTCAGTTGGGCTCCGCTCCGCTCCGCTCCGCTGCACCGCGCCGCCTGCAGAGCCGCGCCGGCCAAAACCCGCGGGTTGCGCACGGAGACTATTTATAGGGCGCGGGGAGCGCGGCGCCCCATCGCTTTATTAGGAGAGGGGTTGTGCAGCCGAGTGGCCCGGCTGCCCGTACACACACACACACACACACACACACACACACACACACACAGCTCCCCCTCGCTCCTCCGCCCGGCCGAGCGCTCGCCGTGCGTGGCGGCGGCGGGGGGGGGAACAGCCGGGGACACGGCGGCTGCCGCCCGTGCCCGTACCCGCACGGGACGGGGCGAGGGGAAGCGCGGCGCGGGCAGCTCCGCGGCTTTAAGGGCAAAGCAAGGGCAGAGGAAACGGCGCCGCCATGTGACCGCGCGGGCTGCGGGAGCGGGCGGCTGGAGCGGGCGGCCGCCGAGGGGCTGAGGGGACGTGTTGACTACCGCTCCGCACCCGCAGCCCGCTGACCGGTACCCGGCGCTGGGGAGGCTCTGTGAGGCGACCACACCGACGCTTTCTGGGCCGGCTGCGGCCCGCCCCTAAACTGTGCCTCCATTCTTATAAAAGGGCAGCCGTTGCTCTCCCTGGGCGCCGGTGGAAATGAAAAGTGCAGGGGTGCTCCGCTCTGAGTACGAACCTGTTCCCCTGTTCACCTCCCTGCGCATCACCCTCTCGTGTTGGTCTCCCCCCCCGCCCCGTCTTGGCCGCAGAGCAAAGCGCTGGTGCGTGTTCGGTTGAGAAACGTGCAGCTGGTCAGTCACAGGAGAGCAGTCATGGCAGCAGCCACCCGCAGCTGCCTCTGCACAATCATTGCCTATTTTATTACATGGAGACAACTAACACGGAGCTGCTTGTTTTCACTCTCCCTAGCACAGAGGTGCCTGATTTGCATGAGCCGTTTTTAATGTCTATCTACTGTTAAACACAGACATTAAACTCCGGTAACAACAGAATTGCACAAGCTAGGTCCATCTACATCCACTGGCATGGGATACAGGGTTACCAGGTATCATACGAGATGATTTTCACGGGAGCTTTGAGCCTTAAAATCTACTTAATTGTGAAGTCAGTGGGTTGTAAGATTTGGACTTTGGAAGGCACGAGCTAAGCCTTGTCAGTGACTGGATGCTGAAGTGTGGAAGGATCGTGGCTGGCTTCCCCTGCTCAGACATGCTGCAGGGTGAGGTAATGCTCTCTTTATCTGAAAGTTGCACCCATCTGGTCAACACCCAGCCTCCAGCAGAGCTCTTTCACACCTCTCTGCCCGAATATTCCACATAATCCAGCATGACCAAGCGTGAGACCTGGGTAGGCTGGGCATTTGAGTACTGAATGCCTAGGCTGAGAGGCCTTGAAGCTGGTTTCCAGGAAGCCTTGAGGCTTTAGAACTCTAGGTGATGTTCCATGAGAGCCTTGCCAGTATTTCCCAGAGAAATACTAAGGTGAAATGGGACCCTTTGTAATTACTCTTATCTGCACAACAGAGGCCATTCACTTGGTGGTTTCTCCACTGGATTCAACAATATAACAGAGCTACTAAAATGTATCCTTCGGACAGATAGCCACATCTACCACCATGCACTGCTCAGGAACAAATTCACATTTTGTTCATGAGCAGAGAGCACCGATGAGAACGGGCTCTGTGCAAGTGGTATGCCTGCAGCAGAGGATTGAGGATGGAGGGGAAAAAAAAGGCCTTCTGTCTGTGCCTGGCACCTTGTCTCCTCCTCACCCTCACGGCGGGCATGTGATGCTAAGAAGAAAGAAAGAGGCTGCTGCGCTGCACTGTGGGCACAAAAGGTCAGCTCTGTCATGGGCAGTAGGAGAGGGAGGCCAGCCAGTGATACTTGTAAGCCTCAGAAAACCATGCCTGATGCTGTTTTTCATTTCCCATGTTTTAATTTTCATTTCCACTCACAGAACTCACTGTGCTATTTTCCTGCTGATATCACTATTTTCCCCCTGTACACGTACCAACAGACTAGTTGGGTCTCTCAGATCAGCTTTGGTCTTCCTGAAACCTTCCAGTCTCTTACGTCAGGATAGATTTCCTGTAATTAAAATGAATGATTTCTTGCTGAACCGCCTCTGTCTGTTTCATTGTCTTTTCTGAAGTATGGGCACCAGAAAGGACACCGTGAGTGATCACACTGATGTCACAGCCAGAAGTGAAGATCACCCCATTACCTATCTTTGCTGTTCCTCTTTACACCTGCAGCCATCTGATACCATCTCTTTGTGCTATGAAAGGAAGAGCTGTTCAGCCAGGCTGTATGCAGTACCGGTATTTATCCCCTAAGTGCAAATGAGCTATCACTGATTTCAGAAATTAGCATATGTAAATTATTCCAGCTTCTTTCCTTCAGAGTAGTTCTTTTGCTCTACTTCATTATTTTATATTTACACTTAAAAGCAGATGGAACAATGCACTCAGAAGAGAACTTACCAGCTGCTGTAGCTGAAAAGACCAATGCCAATACAGCTTCACAGGTCTTCTAATAGTTTCCTGAACTTGGTGTTTTTGAGAAGAGGGAGAAGTGGTCATAAGAGTAACGAAAAATAGTTATTACCTTGTGTTATGAAGAACTATCTCTCTGACTTCAACCTATGATTATCTAAGAATTATAGTTGGCCTTGTGATTTTCATTCTGTGAATGTAACTGGAAATGCTGTTGTATTTGGTAACAGAAATGAGTTCAGAAATGTGATCTGGACGTGGCAGAGGTACTCACTGGTGTCTTCACTTTGGTCTTCCCTGGGAAGATTTGTCTTGGGAATCCCAGGACTCCGAGACCCATGAGAAAGTCAGTAGCTGTGAGGACTTAACCTCAAAAGAGCAGGATGAGGTTGAAAGTAAGGGGAGGGAGGCTTCCTGAGGACTAGAAAAAGCAAATGTCAGTCTTGTCTTTGAGAAGAGCAAGAGGAGGAATGATCTGGGGAACAGAGGCCAGTCAGCCTCACTTTGATGCCTGGGAAGGCGATGAAGCAAATAATCCTGGAAACCATTTCCAAGTTCAGGAAGGACAAGAAGGTGTCTGGAAGTAATTGGCATGAATTTACAAAGACAAAATCATGCTCAACTAACCTGATTCCCTTCCAAGATGAAATGACTGGTCTGGTGGATGAGTGGAGAGCAATGGATGTTGCTTATTTTGACTTCAGCAAGGCTTTTGACAGACTCCCATAACAGCTTCATAGACCAACTGAACTGCAGATTAGCTAAAAGGACCACGAAGTGGATTGAAAACTGACTGAACTGCTGGGCTCAAAGAGTTGTGATCAGTGACACGGAGTCCAGCTGGGAATCAGCCATTTGTGGTGCACCAGGTTAACTGTATATGGCATTATAAACACCCTTTTGCTAATTTAAATAGGAACACTTCCCTCGCTAACTCCGTGGTGTTAAAAAAGGCATTCGGTGATAACCTTAAAGTGAGAGCACTGCTGAGCACCAGGAACACCTCTGGAGTGAATGCTGCGCGAGGTTGTCATTATTTATGAACAGAAACTCTGGTTTCTGTTTCCTAGGAAAACACTACAGCCTCGTATAGCTCCACACAGCCAGCCTGTAACATAATTAGCATGGGTGTTTAAGGAGTGTGGGGAGCAGTAGTGAAAGCATTGCTCAGCTGGCAAGTGCTCCACCAAACTGTGTGTCACAACTCCCAGCAAAATCCCATCTCTGGGAAGAACAACGTGCTGCAGGACACGTGTGGTGAAGATCTTTCACTGTTGAGGAGAAGCAGTACATTCAAGGAAAGAGCCTTGCTTTTCTTAGGAGAAATGTAAATCACTTTCCTTATTCTGTTTGAATTTGAGCCTCATCTGAACTGAATAATAACATTTCTTAGTAGATGGATCAAGAGACCTAACTTGGCAAACCCTGCAAATGCAAGCAGAAGATTTCCTTGGGTTGTGGAGATAAGAGGGTTTCTCTGAACTATCACTTGCATTACAGCATCTACACTAGGGCTTTTGCTGGCCTTGATAGCCACCAGCAATGGGAGGAGGGAGGCTGGCATCTCTGACTTACACAGCTGCGACAAGCAGGCTTCAGCCACACATGTGAAGATCACTTGCTAAGAAGTGAAGAGACTCATATGCCCTAAGTATTTTTTGTTATATTCAAAGGTCTTAGGGTAGACCACTAATCATAAGCTGAATCCCAGGCTCACACAGAATTCATCAGCACAGAGTCTCATTCAAAGTACAATTTACTTAGCAGTGATAGTATCCATCCCCATTTGATTTTGGCAGGTTTCAAATGCTAATTATAAGTAATCACGACAATTGATAATTAATGAGGCCCTGACCTTCCATGGCTGACAAATACGTTTATTTAGACTCTGTCTGTGCTGATAAATAAAATGGACCAAGCCCAACTGCTGTCCCTGCAAGGCAAGGGACAGAGTATTGTTCACATGTAGCATCCATTTAGATGCCATATGTGAGCTTCAAGGGGTTTCACTGAAACTGCACACTGGAAACCATCTGATGCTGTTCCCCGAGCTGCCCTCAGACTACCTGGCAAAATGCTGGCTGGCCAGGTTGTACAAAGGAGCGTGATACTAATTAAAGAGTATGAACCATTGCATGGTAGAGCTTATGGCTGTACACTGGTTTGGTTTACTATAGGGCTTTACTGTTAGGCAACATGTCTGTGGATTTTGTTTAAATGGGACAAAACCTGTTATATACTATCCATCATGACCCGATACTTCTGTAAATTACATCCAAGTCCCACACACTGTAAAAGAAAATGAGATTCTCTCCATGGAAATCTTAAGCCACCTCACAGTTTGGAACAGATATTCTGTTGCTGCTGCAGAGCTTTGTGTGCAGAGCCAGCCTCTCCTCAGTGGTGCTCACTGGCAGAAGGAGAAGCAATGGGTGCAAACTGAAACACATGAAACTCTATCTGAACATAAATAACCTATTTTCCTGTGAGAATGGTGCAACACTGGCACACGTTACCCAGAGAGGTTGTGGAGTCTCTCTCCTTAGAATCATAGAATCACAGAATGGTAGGGTTGGAAGGGACCTTTAGAGCTCATCTAGTCCAACCCCCCTGACAAAGCAGGTCCACCTAGATCAGGTCACACAGGAATACAGTCAGGCTTGGAAACCTCCAGACAAGGAGACTTCCCACCCTCCCTAAGCAGCCTGTGCCAGGGCTCCCTCACCATTACAGTAAGGTCCTGGGCAACGTGCCTTGGCTGACCTTACTTGAGCAGGGTTTGGACTATGTGACCTTGAGAGGTCCCTACCAACCTCAGCCACTCTGTGATTCACCGGTTCTGTACAGTACTTTGTCATTACAGAGCATCTTCCCTTGCAAGGTCTCAAGGGGCTGGTAATTAAATACTTTATTTGATGTTTATAAGCCTTGTTCAAGGTTGTTTACATAAGAGAAATGAAAAGACAAATGCAGGGATGATGCAAAACCCTACCCAAGTTACACATCAGAACTCCGATTACCATCTCATGCTGCCTCTGTAGCAGTAAAACTCTACTGACTTTGTAAAATTGTCCCTACTTAGTATCACTACAGGGAGAAACAAACTATAGAGGAAGCTCATCAGAGACAAGTAGCAAAGTGCTGTAGCCTACATTGATTTGGCATTTATAGCAACTTGCCTTCAGGCAGCAAATACAGTAGACTGTAGCATCATTAGGATTTGTTGTCACCAAAACCTGGTGACATTTGGCCTTGAGCTGTGAGACCTCACGCCTGAAATCATACAGAGTGTCATTTCTTTGGGTTGCTGCTGAAATAATTTCTCGGGTCTCTCCTGTCTGTGTCTTGGCAGCTGTTGTCCTCTAAAACTATGAGGCAACCTGCCTACTTGGTCTGCCCATTTCAGATTGAGGGGATGGAAGACTTTTATCTTGACTGCACGTAAGCTGATTTACCAAGCTTTTCCAAAGATGCTGGACCAAACAGCAACACAAATGAGGTAGCAAAACTGCCTCTGTTACAAGCCAGACTCTACTGAGTCTGGCCATACCCCCTCCTTCCCCCTCTTTGCACTCAAACTTGGATGCAAGATTGCACCTGATCTTCATCCATCATATTTCTAGCTGAGAAACTCCCAAGAATCCATTGTCAATTCCACATAAAGGCAGGAGAATACTGGATTCAAGAAGCGATTTCGCCAAATGCTGTTTTCCTCACTGTTGATTTTCAACAGAGCAGCCCCAGCACTGCTGGGGTAGCATAAATACTATTACTGCTTGAGTTCAATTTTTAATGTACCTGTATCATCAACATGCTGCTTCCCTCACGTTAACCTGTGTCTCATTGAATTAGTGAGCTATAGGTTTATCCCTGAGTTTGTGTTGCTCAAGATCAAGGTGGTTAACCAAGTTAAAAAAAAAACAGGCATCTTGCTTTTAATACTATTGATTTGGTCAGTCCCTCAGACATTAAGATAAACTAAGGTCCTGATAGTCTATTTTCTGCTTATGGAGTAGGGTGAAGACATTGCCTCTTTTGACCCCAATTGTTTCCTTAGTTTCGATGCCCAAAGCCTGTTTGAAGAAGGCACGCTGCCTTTGTTATATGAAATAAATTAAAAGCACATCATTCCTTAAAAAAAAAAACCACTCTATAACCAAATGGCATTTTCTGGGCTATCCTTGACATTTTATATGTTGGGTGGAAATCTTGGTTCAAATATTAAACTGGAAGAAAATGTTTCTATATGATGAGTGTCTGGTAATGAGGGGATTTCCAACGCAATTTAAAGAAAAACTTCATAAATTTGCTGCCCTACTGCACCATCTACAGGCAAAAAAAACCCACCCCACATTGGTATCACAAAATGTTAGAAATGTATTAAACACTTTAATCACTGCAATTAATAAATGAATTAATCTTGATAAGTGTGAGGTTTTTTTTGCCTTTTGTGTTTAAAATTACATTTCCCAGAACTTTAAATACCTTGTACACCTTGGCCTGGGAGTTTCGCTTCTGCAGAGCTTGTGTTAATTTGCATCTTATCACGGGGAAATAGAAAACAAGATTGGCTTGGACCTTTATTGCTTTTCAAGAGCTTAATGGGACGGAGATAAAAGCTGCTGCAGTTATCAGCTGTCACATACTTTTTCATAAAGACACCTACAGAGGGATTATGATTAACATCAACTCAGTTGTCACCACTATGCCTTTTTTTACCCGTAATTCCTCACTGCCTAAAGTTAAAGATATTCTTAAAATGACCTAGAAAATGCTGCCTCTCTTTCCCACAGCAAATAAAACCTTGCTAAATATTCTTGTATATGATTACGAGAAAATGGGAAGGGAAAATGTAATGCCCAAGACTGTTAAATATGCACTAGTTTTGCAAGGCTGTTTAAAAAGTGAAGATTATTAGCATGTGGGGCTGCAGTAGCTGCACATCTGTAGCTATCAGCTTATATCTAACGTGCAGTTTGGGTGTCCCTGATATGTCAGCAATCAAATAGGACAAATATGACATGAAACTGATAAATCCAATATCATGCATCGCCCTCTTCCTTTTTAGGAGGAAAGCAGATCCTCTTTAGCTGTTCTCTCCTTCCTGGGAACACCCATGTTAAAAAAGATATATCCAGGGGTGAAGTAAAATGAACTACAGTTGTTAGAAGTGGTAGGCAGATACATGCATTCTGCCATGAAAATTCAAAGGAATGTCACTGTTTTGTTCTGGTAGGAGAATAAGGGGCTACACTCAAGGTCACTTCTTGGCTTGAATTTTGGTCTTGCATGTAGCCTTTTTAGTTGAAGGGAACTGTGAACAAGCACGTTATTTGTTGTAGCAGTGCGTATGCAGCACCCAGAGTCAGAAGGCGTGGATCCTGATCACAGTCTTTTCACACTGGTACAATGGAGACTGCTGAAAATACCACGTATTTTTGGTCTGTTATTCCACATCCTTGTGTGGCAAATTATTTGGGGTACTTTTGTTTTTAATTATTTTGATTTGTGCCTATCTGCCTCTCCCTTTTTCCTGAGCTGCTGTGCACCAGTGCTGGTTTCTCATGTTAAAAGAGTTGGCATGATGTTTCACCCCTGTCATCCATATTTCTGCCAACGCAGAAGTCCCTTCCCTGTGTGGCTTGCAGAGTCCTTTGGGATCCTTTAGGATGAAAGGTATGATATAAATATAAGATACCATTCATTCCCTTTTCTTTTTTCCTCCACGGCACACACAATGCTAATGGGTTTTGCTTTCATCTTAAGCTCCCCTGACTAAATTGTCAAACATCTCAGTAATACCATGAACATTTGCTTCAGGCACAGTCATAATCACTGTTCTGTCAGCTCCGTCCTTACAAAAGGGTGGCTATTCTCCAGGCATACAATTGATTCTCCTACTACCAAATGCCTCTTCTTATCATTTTCCCTTGAGTTTCCTTGCTTCAGTCTAATCTTCTGGATCTCACTCAGGTCCCATTTCCCATTTGCCATGTCAGTTCAT
Organism: Urocolius indicus; assembly: GCA_013401255.1. Taxonomy (NCBI): domain Eukaryota; kingdom Metazoa; phylum Chordata; class Aves; order Coliiformes; family Coliidae; genus Urocolius; species Urocolius indicus. The sequence goes on from WBNH01005313.1 coordinate 69,013, forward strand.
CTGCAGGAAATGGTAAAGCCAGTGCTGATCCTGTATCCTGAGCAAAAGGGACCAGCACAGAGGCATTTCTTTGCACTTCTGTGTCTGTCTGTCTTCCACTGTGTTTAGATGGCAAAGGCTCTTCCTCTTTAGGCAGAGCACTGTAAGAGAAGCAAATAATCACCTTCTCCAGGCTACCTGTGCAGTACCTCATTCTCTTCTCAGAAAGAAAGCAGCACAACACAATTGCCTGCCTGAGCCCTTTTGCCCAGCTCTGTGGGAAAGGGAATAATTAGCCTTGTTAAGTTGCAAGGCCAGCAGCACCATGCCTTCCTACAGTCCCCTTACTTGACCCCGCTGTCTGAGAGCTGCAGCCAGTCCCACAGTCCGTACAGGTGAGCTGCTCCCAGCTGAGGCCACGTTGCTGCCGCTCCTCTTTCTCATGTGCTGCTATGGCAGCCACCCAAGGCCACACAATCAGTCCTCAGAGAGCTCAGATGGTAGATGCAGAACAAGGCAGGGCATTTTCTCAGGCTCTCCCTTTTTCTTTCCTCATTATTTAACCTCAATTATTTTTTGCTCCCATGTTTCTGAACCCTCTCGCGTCCAACCGCAGGCTACGTCTTTTCACCCTGACACGCTGCTGTCAGGTGATAATATATTGCTCACCAGAGCAAGAACTTGTCAAGAAAACTGATGAGGTGCAGTGTCTCTTTGGGGCCAGGCAAACAAGTCCTGTGGAATGTCCCAAATGAAATATTCAAGGCTGCACTGTCACATGAGGAGAAAAGACAGGGATGGATAAATAAATGCCTAGAAACATTTGATTTCCTCATCTTTGAAACTGATCCATTTGAACCACCGTGTCTGGTGCCCAACTTGGCAAAAAGACATCTTTCTTTACTCTTGATTGTTTTCCTAAGCCCACCTTTGAGCTGCAGTGTAGCAGACTGATATATTCCATTGCCACAGAAATCTAGCTTGTCTCACATATAGAAGTGTAAAATGGGCCTCTGCCTGTAGGAGCCAGTGATAGTGTCATCATGTAAAACTCTTGTGTGTATGATCAAAATGAGTCCTTGTTTTTCTTTTCCCACAACTCAGAGCAGAGCTCAGAAATGCAGAACCCTTTTGATATTTAAAAACCATTTGCTGTTTAATCAGAACAGAAATGTGGCACGTGAAGAAGATGGGCATGTATCTGGGCTGAGCTTTGGGAGACATTAATAATGAATTATGCTGGTAAAGAACAGCTGTATTCTTACATCTGAAACCATGGGGACAAATAATTTGCTTTCATTAATTTCCCAGTTCTTTCCTGGCAAAAAGTCCAGAAATGCTTAGACTATAGATTTAAGTGCCATGACAAGAGACTGTTATCAGTGATTGGGCTGTTAGGTGTCACTATGAAGGCTGATCCTATTTCTGCAATGTGAAGCTCCCCCCTCACCTCCCCCTGCCCCAAGTGTTTTTTTGTTGGCTGCTAGCAGGAAGGCTAGAGAAAGAATGTTGATGATAATTTTCTTATTTGATAGAGAGGAGTGTGAGTCTGTTTCTGAAGGGATGATGCAGATTGCAGTGGAGAGGAGCACTGTGGCCCTGCTGCCATGGGAATGCAAGGCAGAAGCTAGGGAAAACACAGTGATACACTCAAAGCCTAGCTGCCTCTGGCTCCTAAGGAGCCATCTCATGCAAAGCCCCTTCCAGGAGGGGACTTGCCACTGTCTTCTCTGCCCAGTGGTGGCCTGTGATTGCATTGCGGGATGTGATGTGATTTAAACTTGTGTTTCAGAGAACAACAGGGACGTAGAGACACATACAGAGTGCATACACGCAAAAACTATACACCACAAACACTCCTGCAGCAGCAAGTCTACGGGCTGAAAACGTTATTAGGAACTGGTAGGTATTCAAAGGATAGAAGGGGACTCCACTGCCTGGGAAGTACAGGCTAAACCTCAACTGGTATAGTTCTTCTTAAGGACGTAGGACTTGAAATCGTTCAAGTGCCTTTGAATGAGTCTCATTTTATTTCAGTGGCAGGCAGACCAGAAATCCTGGCATTGTTTTTTTTGTCATGATGCAATCTCGACAAGTATATATGGCTGCTACTTAAAAATTCTCATCTCGTCGTCGCTGAAACGCTTCCAGGCACCACTTAATCAGGTGAAGGAGATGTTAGCTCCCTGCTTGTTCTCCTTCAGGTTTGCCAATTAAGAGTTTGTCCAGGATTTCGTCTCTCCTTACTTGCCAAAGTCTCTTCGATTCTTGCTAATTTCTGCAGCTAGACCGAGCGATGAGGACACACGGATTCTGGCGTGCACGGGGTGCACGGGGTGCACGGGGTGCATGGGGCGCAGCTCCTGGCTCCCTCACGGGGTTGTTAAGACACTGTCCCAGGCTGCCCGGGGAGGCGGCGGAGTCCCCGTCCCTGCAGATACTGCAAAGCCGCGTAGCTGAGGCGCTGAGGGATGCGGTTCAGCGGTGGGCTTGGCGGCGTGAGTGGAGTGTTTGGGCTCCATGACAGAGCCCGTGCGACCGTGACCCGCGCGCTGCGCGTGACGGCGGCGCCAGCAGGGGGCGGCTTTGCGCTGGCGGCTTTGTACCGCGGCCCCGCGGGGCCCTGGTGCTGCTGCCTGCTGAGGCTCTGGCTCCGCTGGCCACCGAGGCTCTAGCCCCGCTGGGCACCATCCAGCGCCCTGAACAATGCACAGCTATGGTGCGTGTCACAAGGTTCTGGAGCGCCCTAATTAGGGTGACAGTCTGGGGAGAGAATAGGGAAGTCGAACGCCTGTCAGCCAGCAGTGTAAGAGTAATTAATCACAATTAACGATGCATTCGGTGTCAGGTAGTGTGTCTTATCTTGCGACTCCACAAGCATTTTGTGTTTTAACCTGTGCGGCTCCTTCTGAGGGGAATAGACAAGATAAAATGTTCAGAGCTAAAGTTGTGAGTGGCATTTCTGCAATGAGACCCCAAAGACAGTTGTGTGAAAGCACCAAAGGAAAGGGCCTGATTTTCACATGTGCTGAGCACCTGCAAACCCTGGAGTTTGTGTGCCAGAACTAGTGTTCCTTCTCTACACTGCCCTGGTAAAGCCACGTCCTGTGTCCAGTTCTGGGCTCCCCAGCTCAAGAGGGACAGGGAACTGCTGGAGAGAGGCCAGTGTAGGGCCATGAAGATGAGCATCTCTCTGATAAGAAAAGGTCCCTTCCAACCCTAACATTCTATGATTCTATGAAAAGGCTGTGAGACCTGGGGCTGTTTAGCCTGGAGAAGGGAAGAGAGAGGAAAACTCATCAGTGCTGATAAATACCTAAAGGGTGGGTGTCAAGACGATGAGACCAGTCTTTTTTCTGTAGTGTCTGGTGACAGGACACAAGCTGGAACACAAGAAGTTTCACTTAAACACAAGGAGAAGCATCTTTGGTGCTGAGGTGAGGGAGCCCTGGCCCAGGCTGCCCAGGGAGGGTGTGGAGGCTCCGTCTCGGGAGGTTTCCAAACCCACCTGGACACGTTCATGTGTCCCCTGATGAAGGGGAACCTGCTTTAGCAGGGAGTTGGGCTGGGTGTGCTCTAGAGATCCCTTTCAACCCCATCATTCTGTGGCTGTGTGAACTTAGATGTCTTTTAGCACAGATATCACAAGTACTGCCTGTTTCTTGGTGAAGGACAGCAATGTTTCAAGTGATAGGCAGTCTGTGCAGGGAAACACAAGCGTTGCCCTGTGGTCATGACTGCGTTTTCCTTGCAAGGAAAGCACCTGATCACACATGCAGGAACAAATTCTTAAACGTGACCTTTGCACAGGTTGGGGATGTGCAAGGCCAAGTATGCCAGAGGTCAGTTCACCTCCACTTCCAGCTCTAACCATGGCATGAATGCTTTGAATACAGCTGAAAAGCTGCCAGCAACAATGGAAATGTGCTTTTTGCAGGACTCAGTGTACTTCTGCTACATCAGCTCTCAAATCACTGTACAGACATTGTCTGAAGCACAAAGAAGCATTCTGGCAAACAAGTTGCCTTACAAATCAAACTCCTGAGTCACAACCAAAACAGCAGCAATGAGAAAAAGCTTCAGCAGTTTTATGAAATATCTTGGTTTATATCTACACATTTTCCCTCAGTGATGTGGTTTGTTTTTTTGATTTTTTTTTTCCCCTCAGGTAGGATCTCAGGATGTTTAGTGCTGTTTTTACTAGCACCAGAGAAGCGTTTGTTTTGTCCAACTAATAAATAGTGTGATTGGTCACTTAATTGGATATGTCTCCACCTCCCTGAGACGTGGCTAACACAAATTAGCTAAATACAGACAAACAATCCTGTGCCACAAGTGACTCTCCTCAACCCCAGGGGATAATACAGCTCTTCCTGGCTAGCGTTCAGGCTTTTATTTTGTGCTTTTTTTTTTTTTTTTCTGTCAACATCATAACAAAGAACCGTAATACTCCGTGGGGAGGGAAGCCTAAATTCTTCCACATTATCTCCTAGGTCTGTATCGTAATGGTAGGAAACCTCTCAGTTCTGGAACAAATGCAGATTAGTTAGAAAATCCCCCTTTAGAATTAAGTATGGGAAGAAAAAATACATTCAGTGTTGCAGCTTTAATGTGAGAGAAAAACCTCTTCCCTCTTTTATTTTGCTAGTTGTGATATTTGTCTTGTTCTGCTGTGTTCTAGTGCTTTTGAACCAGAATAACACAACCCCCCAGAAAAATGAAGGATATAGGACAAAAGGTAAGGAGTTCTGGCAGCAGACCAAGCAGCAGATTGTAGGCTCTTAATGTCCCTTTTGAGCCTCAGAGTTATCACCACTTTCTTAATAAATGACAAGCTTCACAGTCCTTCTAGCTATTGTTTCGAGTTGCCTGGGAATACAGGCAGTGCAGGCTACACTGGTGACAATCTGACATTAAAATGAGTCATAATCACTACCACGGGGCCCAGTGCCTTTCCTCTGTCTTTAAAGATAAACTTCTGCTATTCTTCTCCACACAACACATAAACATCTCGTTTGCAGATTGGGTGACGTGGCTGCAGAGGGTTTCTGGGGCAGTTGAGAGCCTACTGGGCCTTTTCTCCAGTGCTCAGCCGGAGGGGTGTAGCCTGAGCTCCTGCAGAAATCTTTCTTTAGATTTTACACAGAAAGGTCTTTTCATTTCCACAGATGCTACTGTCTTTTCCACCCTCTAGGCAGTCTCAACTGTGCCATTGCTAAATGCACTTAAACTGGAGTGTTTGCAGAGGACAGTGTCACTTGGGGCAGGGAGTGGAAGTTCATCCCTTAGGAAAGAGCTTGCCATGAATTCACGAGGCACGGCGGTAACCTGGTAACCGACATATCCATTCCTGTTACATTTTCTAGGTCAGCACGAATCATTCTTAAGGGAGCAAACTTAACCAGGCAAGTAGAGAGTCCCTCCTCCATGGAAGAACTGCCCAGGATTGCGCTGTCATGGCACATGGTGATACAGTATCCATGCCTTCCTCATCCTCTCAGCAGGATGCTGCACACCCCTGCTTTGCTGCTGACAGGCTAACGATGATGCTGGTGCCAAGGATCCCATCCCTGGCATCCCACTGAATGAATGCAGAAGAAAGCAGTGTCAGTCTGAGTCAGGAGACAGGAGGCGTACATGGAAGGGCACAAAGAACCAGTGGGAAGACACTGCTTGAAATGAGAGACAGATTCCAGAGCAAAGTGCCAAGCAGAGTGGCAATGCTGGCATTCACCCTAGCCTAGCCATCAGACATAACAAGGAGGCCATGAGCTTGGAAATATTAAAGAGTTCAAGGACATTCAAGGACAGTGACATACATATGACAACAATACTCTTCCCTTTCCATATGCTGTGAGCAACAGCACCAGTTGACTCAAGACTTTTATTTAGTCAAGTCACGCTTTCCTGCAAGACAACAGTGTGTACATTGCACATAAATTTGACCACGCCACATTATCTTCTTGGTGTTATCTCTGAAGATACTGTGGGCCAGTTGTAAAACCTGAAGCTTTCATGCCATAAAGCTAAAAAAACTCATGCTGGCAGGGATTACAGGCTGCAATGTATGATGTGCTGACCAACATTCAGTCTTGGTGCAGCATTTTTGGGGCAAAGAGCATCGCTCAGCAGGTATAAAACATGAAAAACACAGAACACATCTTCATCGGTTACTTGGAGTATTTCTTAGACCACAGTTATCACTTAGTAGGCAATTTCATTTCTCTTGTGCTGAACTTCTCTTTTTGACCTTCTATAAGCTCCTCTGCTTCCTCGTGCCTCAGTTTCCACATGGGGGATTTAAATATTCCTTTCACTTGCAGAGATGTTGTGCTGATTAATTAATGCCCAGCTGCACTTTTTAGGCTATTGAGATGGAAAGTGCAACGTATGTATTTACTTTTAAAACTGTATTTGACTATCTTGCTGAAAAAGACATCATTTGGACCACTGCCAGCACGGTGGGAAGAGTTCTCAGTGGACACGGGAAACCAGAACTAAGCATATCTTGTGCATCCCCCTAAACTCTTGTTCTTCTGGGACTTGCCTGATGCTCATTGCCAGAATATCTGTGAAATACCTGCTGTCTCTATCCAGGCTCAATTTTGGATAAATATTATTGAGGGAATAATTGTCACAGCTGCTGTATAAAGACAGTGGGCCTTCTGTTGACGTCAGTGGTTGTATGAGACAAATTTGGCTTGCTCTCCCATTTTAATGAGTGCATTAGTGTTTGCATCTCCTGTGTGTAACATTCAGTGTGAAAGCAGGTCAGGCTTCAGTTTAAATTCCTCAGCCTCTAGGGCTCTTGTATTTCCTGCTGAAGAGATGAGCTCTTCAGCAAAATGTGTGTCAGCGTAGCAGAATCAGGGGTGCCATCTGCAGTTAGAAAGCTGGTTTCCACAAATGATGCCTTTGCTGTCAGTGACTGCATTGCACCTCCTCATGGAGCCACTTGAATGTGAGTCTTCATCTGGAAAAAGAGGGCCTGGTTTGTTTGTCAGGCATAGGGCAGGGTGAATGCAGTTTTTCTTTTAGTCCACTCGTGTTACAATACACAAAGTGTGTGTGTGTGTGTGCGCGCGCGCGTGCGTGTGTCAGGGAGAAGCAGCTTCACTGTGCAGAGGCCAGCAGGCTCTAAAGTGAATTTTTGGGTACAAGGAATGTGTGGGTTGAAGGAGTATCTGAGCAACAGCTGAGAAGCTATGGAAATGAGAATTTTCTTACATCTGAGAGGTTTAATCTTTTCCATGGAGAATAACTCTGCCCTGTTGTAACAAAGCTGAACGGGGTTTCTTGGACTGCGAATAAACCCTTGATTTTGGCAACTAAGGGCTGACTGGGAAGCTGGAAGCCTTGTGCTGTGCATGCAGTCTGTAAGCCTTTTGTCATTCTGAATGTTGGTTCAAGTAATCTTTCTTTGACAGCTCATTTGCATCTAAGCTATCCCCAAAGAGTCTGAGAGTTTGGAAATAATAGAGATGACATTTGGGTAAGTGTTTAAAAATGCACAGCAGCAGCATGCTCAGAGGCTTGCATTAACAAGCAGGAACAGATCCTGAAAGTGAGCTAGAAAAAAAAAATGAACTAGAGAATCTGTGTGAATGAAAGAAGCTTCACTGGGCATCTGATGACTAAGCAGAGGATGTTTTGTGCCAAAACCTGGGAAGGTAAGTGTTACTCGCAGGATGACAGCGCCAGAAAATAAACCAACTCCAATGAGGCTTATGGCTAGGATGCAGTATTGAGCACAGCCCACTCCCAACCTCTGTCAAGTGCTCCATTGAGAAAATTGCTTACAAATCAGGCTGAATGGCAATGGAAAAGCAGGGCAACAGAATGGTTTCAGGAAGCCAAAAAAAAATGATGTGATTTTAAATGTTCCTGTCCTCTAGCACAGGCGTGGTGCCAGCAAATCTGTTCAAGCAAGCTTTGAGGATTAAGGAGATGCAGTTTTGCTAGCTCCCAGGCAGTCAATGTCATGTGCAGCTCTGGAGATGTTGCTCAGTACCAGGAGGGTGTATCCTGACAGCAGGAAAAGTGCTGGTGGCTGGTGAGTTTGGGAGAAAGCCGCTTATGCCAGGATGGGTACATTACAGCTTCTGGGAATAGGTAGCTCCATACAACTGAAGCAACACAGAACCGTAGTTGTCATTGTAGGAGCATTAAAGTTCATGAATTGGATTTACCACTGGCTCTTCCATGATGTGCAAACATTGTAATTTTTACTTATTGCTATTGTAGTCGCTCATGAGAGAAACAGCTGAGCTGGAGGGCCTGGGTTTACAAACATATCATAAGAGACAGCATTTGCCTGAAAGCTTTTTAGTCCAAATGAGGTGAAGCAAATAAAGAACTGAAGAAGAATTAAAAAACAAACAAGATGAGGGGAGGAACTGCCCTGAAGTAAAAGGACAAATTAGGGTGAAGCCAGAACTTCCAAGTTCAGCATTGTGCAGAGCTCCTCAGTGGATACAAACCCCGACTCAATCAGGACCTGCATTCTATACTCATTTTGCAAAGCAGAATTGCCTTCACAGGGGGAAAGTAACGTGACACATCAGGCCCTCTGAAGAAAGAGGACAGAAGCGCTCAGGAAATTAGCTCCTCAAATGGGCTCTGGAATGTTACAAGAGTAACCTAGGACCTAGCTATGAGCACCAGGAGAGGCACAGGGATACAGGATTTATGCAGTGTTCACTATAGCCATAAAATATGGCTCACCCCCAAACTCCTACCTGCCACTGTCTGTTCTTAACAAAACACAGCAGAAACTGCTGAGCATTGGAAATAAGTTTTAAAGGTTGTAGTTTTCAGCCACTTGTCACTCCCTGTTTTCCACATGGCCAGCTGTGGTGAGAAGGAGAAAAGTAAACAGCAGAGAACAATAAAAGTGCTCTTCCCCATAGATTCCACTGCCCAGAAATACAGATAGAAGTAGCTGGAAAGTTCTGAGACACTTCTGGGTTTTTTCTTGAGGTGGTGAGCTGGAGAAATATTTATTTATAATGCTTGTTTATAAATACTTCTTCTTGATCAGGAAACGTGGAACCACAGAATTGACTCACCAGATCCTAGACCTGCTGAATAAAAGCTGTTTGAACTGCCAACCCACCGAAGACTGCTGACTGACCAATTCCCTCTTTCTCTATGACACTTGAAAACTAAAAAATAAAATAGGACTTTATTATAAATCAACCAGCAGTTAGAACTGTTAGTGCTATGCAAGGAGGCCTGTAAAGTCAGAGCTAGGAGCCCTAGAAATGATGCTGCTGACAAGTGAGGCCTGGTGAGCCATGCCCTTTGCCTTCACAAACCACCGATCTCTGAGGGATGAGGAGTTCAGTGTGGCTTGAACTCTGATACCTGGCAGAAGCCATGGTGTGTAACAGTGGCCCTGCCTCTTCATATCCCTCAGAAAACCCTAACATTGCCACTTCTTCACCTAAATGCTTAGCAGTCTAAATTGTTTGGTAAGGATAGCTTCACTTTTGAGCAGTAGGCTGAGTGTAAGCAGCTCCTGTTTGCTGTGGCTTTGTGTCAAGCATTGGATTTCTCTTGGAAAAGCAGTGATAATTATTGTCCTGCCTCTTGCACATGATCCATTCCCCAAACATTTTATGAGGCCAGAGTGTTCCTCGTGGGCTGTGCTGTGTATGCTTCAGATCCTCAATGTTTCCCTGACTCTGCACTAGGAGCCTGGGGGATTTATTTGCTCTGTGAATTGCATCTGTATGCTTGATGATTGCTCTGTGCTTCCTGCATCAGAGCTTCTTCATGCTCTGTCTTCTTGTCATTACTGTGAAGACAGATGACACTGAGAAGGCACATCCTGTGCACTGATCAAGGTGAGCTGGTTTCTACAGCAGACAGCTAGAGCTGTGATAGCACTGTGTTGAGCTGCTTTTGATTCACCACCTCAAGAAACCAATGCTAGCTAGCTCATATGGCACCTGCATGAGCTTTGAGCCAGACCTCTGGACTGTAGCAGAAGTCTGGGTGACTGCACCAGCAGGCCCTAAGCTGGGTGTAGAGTTATTCCTGATTGCACAAATAAATAGCAAATTTCTGCAGTGTAGCCTTATCTTTCCTCTTCTTGTTGGTTTCTCAGGGAAATGTCTTTGAAAGGCTGCCAGTGATACCCATCCCTTTTTAATACAGTCAAAGCATCTATCTCTCGGGGTGATCTCATTTTCAACCTTTCTGTTTGTTCTCACAAGACTGTAAATATGACTTCAAACCTTCAAGTCTTGTTCCATTCTCATGAGATGACAATTACCCAAGAGAGGTTGGGGCACTGGGGCCGTGGTGGATCAAAACCTACTTGGCCTCTGCCCAAAAATCACTGCTCTGGAGCCCTGTCCATGAAAACCAGATTCCAAGAAAAAGACAAAACCATAGTTGTGGTTTTTTCCTGATCTGCTCTAGCTACGACATTAAATATAGTGAAATGATTGCACAGCATGGGTAATTATTATAGTCCTATTTGCCTTTCTGCTGGATGGAAGAATTAAGCTCCTTGAAAAAAATCACTAACAATGTTGTCTCAGTCCATTGGAAACAATTAGGAGGGCGAAAGAACCCCAGATGCAGCACCTAGTAAGTCTGATGTTTTTTTCTTCCTCTCCTTTTAGTTTTTCTTTACAGGGCTTTGCTCACAACATTTTGCCACCTTTTTCTTAGATAACTGTTGTGAATTTTGTAAGCTGTTTTTATCTGTTCTTCAAGGCTGATAAGATGAATGACTCAAGGCATCCTATTGTTCTGCAGTTCATATCGACCTCATGATTTAATCATTTGACATGGAAATGTTCTTTGTACATTGATAACCCTGTTTTTGTTTTTTTTTTTCCTATATATAAAACAAATGAGAATCCAAATAACAAAAGGAGAAAACATAACACTGTGAGCAGATTGTCAGACAAGGCAAGACACCAGGCTGCCACTAACAGGGATTATTGATGTATTTATGAAAAGAATCCTCTATTTCCATCTCATTGTACCCTCGATTTGAATGTCATTAAGACACCCACTGCTTAATGTTAGGGAAACACCCCATTAATTATAAATAAACAATCAGCCCTTGATGTTTTTGCAATGCTCAGCATAAAATTGGAGCAGGGATAAACCGTCACATGCAAAAGCCTCTGGCTTTTAGCTGAGCTTAGGTGTGTCTTGAGGTGCTATTGGTGATCTGTGACAGGTAGTCAACTTAGATGATGGATCTAAGGATGGATTGCTTTCTAACTGACAAACAAAACATGGGTCTTGGGTTAGGCTTTTCCCAGGAACCTCTTTACATACACGTGGTTGATCCTGTGAGCTCTGCCTGTGACAACTGGCAGGAGCACAACCATTAGGAAAAAAATCACTCAGGCTTTAAGGAAACAACAAGAGGGTATTACAGAAATGGTATGTGCAGATAAATTTATCACATGGGAAACTCAAAGACGTAGTTTTGATAGTTAAGTACCTCTGAACTTCATGGTCAGACACCTAATAAACATGGCCTGTGTTCAGCCCAAGGCCAGCAGCAATTCTCCTCTACCTTATGTGGAAAGGACCTGGACCTTTGTATCAGGAGCCCAGAGGTTGCCTCCACATTTCCATGGCTGGCGATGCAGTTGTGTCTGCAGAGATACTGTGGCCACGTGAGAGTTCTGACTACGTTTCATAGTGGAGAGGTAACATAAAGAGGTGTCATGACAGGGTCCCATATGGTTCTGCCTCTTCACCGAGCACGAGACTGCATCCGAGTTGGCTCTGCATCACTGTTAGCTTCCTCCAAAAGATGGTCATTAAAGTGACCCTGTTCTTTTTTTGTTGATAAATCCAGTGTTTGTGGGCACGTAGGGAGGCAGGCAAGTGAAATAGAAGGTGGCAGATGCAAACAACACACAGCATGAAAGCACTCACAGAAGTAGGCCGCGGGTCCCAGCAGTGGTTTTGTTTGTCTTTCATCCTGCCACAGTATGTGGGAAAATTGTCCTCATAAGTGTGCTGAAACCCTGAAGGAACATAGTGGGCTCCTTCCTTCAGGGGCTTTAACTTACTGAGACTGCCCCTAACTGTTGAGATTGAAATGATAACCAAAGAAGGCCTTTGAATAGGGATGTTGGTATTTCTCCTTGTGTCCACTGAAGTGAGAAAAATACCTCAGGCCAAGGTAGCTTCCCCAGTGATATGTTTGCTCAGTTATCTAACAGATCTTGCAGTTGGCAACAGCTATATTTAATTACAACTTCAGCCTCACGGTAATGGGAACGTGTTCTTCCTCTGCCCTCAGATTCTTAGATGTCAGGCTCATCTGCTGCTCTCTTGCAAATGCCTGTGAAGGTGAATAACAAGCTGGTGCTTCCTTCCGGATGCGCTGTGCCTAAATACTCCTGGAAGCTACCCAGAAAATACCCTCCAGGAAAATTCCAGAGACACTTTTGATGATTCACTCAGCACTAGTGAACAACTGAAGTGATGTGAGCGCTGCTTACCCTGTCAGAAAGAGCTTAATCTAATAAGCAAAACAGGAGACTGACTCCTAGCCCTTCTCTTTTTTTTTTTTTGCACTTATTTCAAAGCCATCTGCTTCTCTGACCTATTTCAGAACATGCACATTCACAAGCGAGGTGAAATTTCCCATCGACCAGTAGCCTGTGAAATATAATTAGTGTGCTAATTTTGACTTGCAAGCGGTCAGCACGGGCCAGGAGTACTCATTCAGCAAACACACTAATGCAATTACTACCGATATCACGCCTGGCCACGTCATGGAGATCTGGCAGTGCCTCTGGAAAATGACAGGTAGCTTCTTTAGGGTCAGGGAACAGACAACAAAACAGATGATAAATTGGGGTAGGGTTTTTTTTTTATGTTGCACAGATGAATTCTCATTCTCAATAGAAATGGTTTAAGGCAAAAGGAAATGACAGAGAGAGAGTGTTGCACTCAGGTTCCTTACCCAGCAACGCTCAGAAAATGAGAGCTGGTTATGAAATCTCTGCTCCCTTGCGAGGGCTTTGCTACCTTGTATGACCTCTGTCAAGTTATGTGCTCCTTCAGCACTGCAGCCTGTCTGTAACAGGGGCTAATGACACTAAGCCTGCTGGATAAATCCCTGTGGGATTTACAGCTGTGAAGTGCACAGCATTTCAAGGTATACAACACACCACATTTGACAGTACCAGTGGCAGGGATAAGGCTGTGAAGCTGACTCCAAAAATCATAGAAAAATCCTGCTTATGAGATAATTTCCCCGTTGCTTCACAGTGGAATAGAAGAGTGAGAGATTTAATTCCATTTTTTAATGGAAATAATATTGCTGCTTCCTGTAAAGACAGGACATGGCTGGTTTTTTTTAATGATTTCAAGAACACCTTTGGGATTCTTCTGGTATTAAAGAATGTGTTCTGATGGGGACAGCAGGCGGTACACAAGCCAAACTCCATAGTAAATCATACTTGCCCAGCCCCACCAAAGTCCTTGGGAATGCCAGTTTTGTCCATTAGTGTCTCTCACACTGGTGGTGGGTTCCAGGCTGGGATGCTTGGCAGAGGGAGTTCAGCCCAACAAAGCAAAGCCCCAGCTCTCTTACCATAGAATCATTTCAGTTGGAAAAGACCTTTAAGCTCATGGAGTCCAACCCCTCGCCTCACATTGCCAAGCCCACCACTGAGCCATGTCCCTCAGCACCTCAGCTACACGGCTTTGCAATATCTCCAGGGATGGGGACTCCATCAGCTCCCTGGGCAGCCTGGCACAGTGTCTGACAACCCTCTCAGGGAAAAAGTTCTTCCTAATCTCCAACCTAAACCTCAGTTGGTGCAACTTGAGGTGATTTTCTTTTACCTTGTTATTCATTACTTGGAAGAAGAGACTGACCCCTACCTCACTACAGCCTTCTTTCAGAAAGCTGCAGAGAGTGATCATATCTCCTCTCAGCTTTCTCCATACTGAACAACCTCAGGTCCCTCAGTCACTGCCTGGCAGAATTGTGCTCCAGCCCCTTCCCCAGCTCTGCTGCCCGGCTCTGGCCACGCTCCAGACCCTCAGTGTCCCTCTGGCAGTGAGTAAGGGGCCCAACACTGAACACAGTCCTCAAGTTGCAGCCTCCCCAGGGCCCAGTACAGGAGGACAATCTCTGCCCTCGTCACACTGGCCACACTATTCTTGATACAAGCCAGGATTCCATTGGCCTTCTTGGGCACCTGGGCACGCTGCTGGCTCATGTTCAGCCACTGTCAATCAACAGCCCCAGGTCCTTTCCCTCCAGACAGCTTTCCAGCTCCTTTGCCTCAAGCCTGTAGCAGTGCCTGGGGTTGGTGTGGCTCAAGTGCAAGACCCAGCACTTGGCCTTGTTGAACCTCATACAATTGGGCTCAGCTCATCATTCCTGCCTTGCCAGGGCCCTCTAAGAGCCTTCCTGCCCTCAAGCAGATCTACATGCCTGCACACCCTTGTGTGACCTGCAAACTGACTGAGGGTGCACTGGATCCCCTCATCCAAGTAATTCATAAAGACATTCAACAGAACAGACCCCAGTGCTGAGCCCTGGGGAACACCACGAGTGACTGGCCAACAACTGGATTTAACTCTTTTGGGGAAGCAACACCCTTTGACCTGCTGTGCTGCTTGCCTTGGAAAAGGAGCTACAGGTACTGTTGGTATGTGCATGGTGGGACCTGAGGGAATCAAAGTAGCAACCATTTTGGATGTCATCGCCATGTCTCACGAGGGCCTGTGTACAAGAGAATATGTCTCACTGCAGCCAAGAACAATTCCCATCTATTGCAACATAGACAGAGGAATCAGAGAGCTCAGCACAAAATATATAGAAGAAATTCCTAATGCAAAGATAAGATGAAACATACTGACAGAGGGAGGGGGGAAAACCCATTCCGTCATACATGCTTAACTTAGCCCAGTGATTAGAACACTAGTTCAGATGGTCAGATCTCACTGAAAATCTACTTATTAAAGGCAATTTCTGTCTCCCCTTGGTGTTGGATGTTTGCAGAGCAGGATCTGGGGGCAGATGAAGACAATTTAGGAGTGCTGCTGGATGGAAGTGCCAGACAGCACAGTGCTCTCACACTCGTGGGAGAGTGCAGAAGCTGTCCTGCAGGTTGAGGACAGCAATCTGCAGGGTAAATGTGTTTTAACATCCATCTGGGAAAAGCATCCAACATCACATGGCTGTCATCATGTGGGAACGTCATATAAAAGCAGAATTCAAAGCCAGCTCTTCAGTGCTCAGAATTGCTGCTTTAAGCATAAAGCTGTTTGTCTCCTCCCACTCCAACACTAACATGTTCTCCAAGTCAGAGCCACTTGCACGGGGAAGGGTAGGAAGAAAAATAACCACAACTGAATAAAATATATCTGTCTATATGCACAGATGCATAGATATATGTGAATACATTTATCTATACAATCTGGATGAGACATGCACGTGGGGTTTGCATAGGCAAGAGTTTTTAGAATGGCAGAACAACATGTTTTTCCTTAGTGTCATTCTTAGAAAAATTTAGTTGAGGTTTAAAAAAAACTTCTATCAGCCTGAAACAGACAGGCAACACAGTAAAATAATGTGAGTGATGCAAATTGGCATCCTTATTTGAATACAGACATAACAATAATTGTTCCCACCTGCTTATATTAAAATGTCTCTGCTATACAAAATCTTCCGTGAGCTGCAGTCCTCCTTTCTTTTGAGCAGTTGTCTGAGCTTGTTTACTATTTATAGCAAAACAATACTCAACTGTCATGTTGGGTCACAGGACAAATATAATGAGGAACAAATGAAAGAGCACAGGCAAACAAAAGCAAGGGGTCAGACACTGCATCTGACTGGAAATTATTTCAAAAGTTAACATATGCAAATAGTTAAATGTGGCTTATATTTTCCCTTTAGTCCAAGGTCCTGACTTTCTCAATAGCAAACCCTTGCAAACACACCCTCAAACACTCATTCAGAGTGAGTGGAAAGGATCAGATTGTTTCCATCTCACTTATTCCTTGGTGCTCATTCCACTTTCTGGGCACATAGTCTTTGTAGCCACCTCACTCCAACTTTGACCAATCTGCTGATAAGGGAGGTGATACTGTTCTTCATCTGCACCATTTGTTTTCTGAGCTTTGGGACCATGGTATGATATGACTCCCATGGCACTTTCCCCACAAACTCCTCTCTTGTGGGCCTTTTCCAACAGCCTCACTTTGCTTTTGCCTCCTCCAGGGAAAAAGCTTCCAGATCCTTTCCCTGCAGTTTCCCAGTATTCCTTTCCCACTGCAGACCTACCAGGAGGAAAAGCAGGACCTTTTGCTCTAGGAAATGATGCTCCTCACTCAAGCTTTACCCAGCTGACAGCCACATAAGCAACCAGCAAGGAGCTCTTGAACAACCTAAGGCTTCATTTTCATAAAACTGAGCCATTTCTTTGTCTAATTCCACTGCACAGCTACAGCAGCCTGACTGTCCAGGTGCAGCAGCAGGAGCTGCCACGCTCCATCTCTGCCAGCTGCTCCCTGTGGCAGTTTGGCATTGCACTGCCTTTGTGTCAAGGAAAATGCCACCAAGGATCATGTCCAGACAAGGAGATAACTGGATTGGTCCTTATGTTTGAGAGAAAAGTCTTGTTATGCCACTGTCACTGTGAAAAAAGGCCTCAGTATGTCCTTTTACATAGTCCAGCTGGTTTAACAGTGGTTTGGAGAAACTGGGAGTCCAGTGGGTCATAGTGGCATAGCTCCAGTGTATGGTTTGGTGGGATAAGGAAAACAAAGCTCAGAGAATAACTGATACCCTAATTAATGTCCATGGGAAGACTTGCACAGTAAAATGATGCTTATGACCTCCCTTAGCCCCAAGCAGCTCTGGAGGAAATGTTGATTTTGCAGAGAAACAAACACAAGGCAAGAAGCAAAGATAACTCACCCACTATGAGCACTGCTGTTGGAACATGAAGCCCCATCTCTTGTAGGACAGCATGGCATTTTTCAGAGGATGGAAGGCCCAGGGTAGGAATTACCTGATGCTTCAACCTACAAACCAGAGGGAAATAAATGTCTTGGTATTTAACAAAACCAAGAGACATACCTGAACCCTGCAGCTGAGGTGCTGGTCCAGATGGCAGCCTCTGTTTCCAACTCTTAAACTGAAAGTTTATCTGGTTTCACTTCAGTGCTCCTTAGATAAAAGCCAGGACCAAAGTCTAGAGAGCTGAAAGAGAGACAAACTGATAAGAAGATCACAAAGAGGAAATACTTGTATTACAAAAACCTGTTAAGCAGATGGCTAAGAACCAAAAATTCCAGTCTAGACTGGAGTCTGCTGCAGGTTAAGTCACTTACAGTGGAGAGAAACAAAAGTTTAAGAGGATTAAACAATTAGAAACTCATATTTATTGGATGTTGTGCAGGAAAGATTGCTGTAAATTCCTTCTGGTCTGGGGTGAGGTAGCTACAGACATGTTTCCTCTCAAAGCCTTTGTAGATTCAAGAACACCACCAACAAAATCCCAGAATTACTGACTGTAGTTTAGGTCACTCTTTGGCTTTTCCCTCCAAAGACAGAGCAGCATCACCACTTTTGGGCTACACATCTGGAAGGCCAGCTGTCTTTTGCCTCTGATAGTTCATCAGAGATCCAAGTGACCCCACTGTGGCATCATGTTTTAAAGATCGCAGCAACATCCCTCACAAAAAAAGGCAAAGGTTATAGGTAAATGTAAGGATTTGGGGATGTGGCTTGAAGAGTAAATATTGCTCTGTAGCAAAGAGTATAGTAGCTTGCAGACAGGAGGTGACTTAGGGTTGAGGAAGCTGCAAGATCCTGGGATTTGGTGTCAAGAAATTGAGAGTGTAGAAAAGGACACTGAAGCATGAGACTGAGCCAGGAGAGGTAAGCAGGGCAGGGGTTTGTGGAGAGAGAGGGAACAAGGAGACAACAGGTAAAGAAATTGGTGACTGTGCAGGGCAGAAGACCATGGTGAAGCCAGAACATCACACCTTCAGAAATGAGACAATGCTATGCAAGATAAGAGAGAGAACAATACACAGGAGAAGCCATAACTCAGGGCAGGAGCTTTACCTTGGAGGCTGCCTGGAAACTGAAGTTTTCATCTAGTGATGGTTCGGTGACAAAATTGTCACTGAGGTTGTAGGTTTCCCTTGTAGATGCTTCTTCAATAACCTGCCAAACTTTCTGAAAATGCCTTTTCCTATGACTGAAACTTTACATGTTTGCACTGAAGCAAAAACTCTGTGTGCCTGTGTGAATTTCTGGATCTGTTTTGGGGGTAAGACATCATTCCAAAGACAACTTTCATAAGCTGGCCAGAGCTACCAACACCCCACCAAAGTACATTTTCACATGTAAATTAACCTTACTTAAGAGAAATGTATTTTGACAGGCCTGTATAAAAAAGGGAGTTTGCAACTGTGAGGAACAGAGGAAAAGACCTTAGAGAAAGCATCTTGCTCATAGATACATAATACTTCTTAGTAGGTCTCCAGTAAGGTGGTAGTGAGGCTGCAGAGTGTTTCAGAGATACAGCACAGAGTGTATTTCACAGATACAACAGTGCTGGGCAAGAATAGTGTCCAAGGAAAAAATGTGCCCCAGTGCAATCATAAAGATCTCGAGTCTTTGGAAGAAATCCCAGGGAGATGACACACAGCTGAGGATGGACTGTGAGCATTGTACTTGCACCACCAAAGCAACGTTGTTTCTCTGTGGCTGTGACTGGTATGAGATGAAGGAGGTTTTGGCAGCCTGGGGTTGTTAATTTAACATTTGCATAGCCAAGAGTGAGAAAACAAACATGTCACACTGCTGTGTATTATTAAAAACTACAGCAAGGTATTGGATTTTCAGAGAGTTGCCTTTTATCTTCCTGCCACTGGCTCCTTACCCTTGCAGGTTCCTCTTCCTATTGATCACACGTTCCCCTCTAGCTCCAGCATATGACTTTTCAGGACAACCTAGAGCTGTGCTGCTGATTCTGTATTCAGTAGAGCCCACTCTGGTGCTGGTGTTATTCTGCCTCTTTCCAGGGATACTGAGCTCCCTGCCACATAGAGAAAATGTTGCCTGAAGCAACCTTGGCTTGCAGGACATGGCAGTGATTTGAAGGGAAATCCTTCTGCTAGGAAGAGGACTTGAGGGGGCAACTTGGGAACCTGCACAAGATCATGGTCTTTCAGGCAACAATGTCCATTGTGGCAATACATTTGTGTCTCTTTTTCCTTCCAAAAGGTTTTCCATGCCTATCATTCCTACCTGTCTCAAGTGTCTCCTTCAAGAAGAGGCTGATAATGATGATAATTACTGTTAGAAACAGAGCAATTCTCTTGCACTCTCTCTGCTTTAAAAATGACCTGGAAAGAAAGACACAGTCCTTTTCTTCCTGTTGCAGCAGAGGGGCTGTTCACTCAGGGAACAAAAAAAAACTGTGGCCATTTACTTTGTTAGTCCCAGGAGAGGTTAAAATGGAGACTTCCCCCAGGGCAGAAGGAGGTGGCAAAGCACCACTTGCAGCGTGCTAAACAAAAAGCTCCCTCAGCTGCTTCTGAAGAGTTACACACGTGCTTTCTGCATTGCCCTTTTGGAACTTCAGCTTCTGAAGCAAGAGTTGGCTTTGGAGCAGAAGTCCAAGTTTTGGCCACATCTCTGTGCCTAGTTTACTTAAATCATCAATACTGTTTGAATGAGAGTCCTCTATTGACTATTTATAGCTCTAAACAAGGAAAACAAATACTGTCTCTTCAGAAGAGCTGCCAATGTCTCTGTAATTCCCACAGTTGTCGTGCTATGATTGTAATTTGGTGCCAGATGCATGGATTCCTCAGACAAACAGCTTTCTGGCAGGAGAGAGGAAGATCTGGCTCTAGCAAGCCTGTTTACGTAGAAAGTTGCCATGTTACTGTCTATCATTACCTGTGTTGATTCGCTTTAGAGAAGCAGAGAAGTTAGACGTGAATTACTGGACAGAGAAGGCAAAGTCCTTCACAAATACACAGCCCCAGTTAATCCTGTCATAACCACTGAGTGACCCTGAAAGGGTAGCGATAGGAAAACCTTTTTGTTTAGGCACCCTTTAGGCACTCTTAGGTAAGAGGAAAGATTAATTTATACTGACTTTTCTTTCTGCTGGTGCAGATGGAGATGGTGTCCTTTTGCACTCCTGACATGGCAGAGACACATGTGTACATTTGTGTGTCTGAGATCCATGCTGGATGATGATGGCCAAAGGCAGATTCTTTCCCAGAGCAGAGGTTATGTGGACAGCTGCTAGAAGAAACAAAGTTGGCTTCAGAGCCTGGATCCCAGCCATCCCTGGTGAGAGAACAGAAGAGCCCTCAGGAATAAAGAAGGGTCAGAAAATTATGGACAGGCTAAATCAGGTCACTGAGAAGAGAGTCAAAGTGCAGACAGCTGAAAAGGATTCTGCATTTTAGCTGGCAAGAAGTCAGCCAGTGACCTGTTGTTAAGCTGTGAGAAAGCTGGTATGTTTGCCTGACCTTCTTCTTTAAGGAAGTTGGCGTGTGCCTGAGTGCTCTGACAGGCAGCTGCTCAGCAGCGCCCCTCAGGTCCCCCATCCCAGCAAGATGTCTCACTGGACTCCACTCACCATCGCTGAGCATAGCGGAGCACCAGCCCTGTTTGCTCTTCTGCTACCCCAGCACCTGCTCTTAGAGGCAGCCACAACTCACAGTTTCCAGAGCTCTCCCAGTTTGTGTTTTCCCACTGCTCCATTGGAGATTCCTTCATCTGGAGCTCCAAGGGCTCTTCCTCAGCCTTACTCCTGGTGCCTCTTTTAGCTCCCATCACCCTTTGCAGCCAACTGGAAGACCCAGAAACCACAATAGCTTTTACCACCTGGTACTGTTGGAGGTAATGTTGAACTAAGTGGCTCCAGCTGGCAACTCACTTTGAAGTCACGTGATGCTGACACAAGCCTTCAGAGATTTCCCATTTGTAGACCCCTCCTCGTTTACAGACCCCAAATCTCTATCCTCATTTACTCTTTCAAACAAGCACGATTTGGACTTTGAGTGATGAACAGTGAAAGAATTGCAAGCAAGGGGTTAGAAGCATTGCAAAGTGCCAGTGCTGCTTACCCAATGTGCAGACACTCGTGAGCCTTCAAAATGAAACAGCTGAGGGAGACTTAAGACAGTAAGACAGTTTTGGCTGTAAGTTTTAAGGCCTAGCAGATAAACAACTTCAAAACAGTTTCAGCAAGGCCACAGTGCCCAAGATGAGGTAATTGCTTTATTTCCCTGTAAGGTATATAAGTGCTCTTTCATTTCTCAGTGTGCACATCAGATGGAGCAATCTCCTGCACACCTCATGCTGCAATAAACTAATGACAGCTCTCTATAAACCCTGGCTTGGAGGGTGCTTTCCTGCTACAGATTTCAGTAGCACTACAAGCTCCTTGCAGAGGTTTGGCTCTCACCTGCCAAACTCTCCAAGGGAGTTTCCTGGTCCAGCAGCACTTCCCTGCCCTGGCACGCCTCATCTTGTGCCTGGCCCTGTCTTGTGCCAGGCAAAGTCTGCCTCTCAGCTGCCAGCCTCACCCAGTTGGTTATTAACATTCCCTAATCTTACTCTTAATGTTTTCTTACAGTCACTGCTTTAATGGGTTCCCACTGACCAAATCCACAGGCACAAAGGCCACCAGAGGCAACACTTGGCTGCCAGGACAGCACATGGGCAGAGAAAAGAGAGAAGTTGGAGACTCAAGATATTTGAGCAGGCATTACTAAAGTTTGACAATTAGCAATTTTAACACTCAATAGAAAGTTTGGTTCTTAAAAAGCATATCTGGTAAAGCTGAGCTGTAGCTTTCCCTTGTGTTGAATCAATGCACCAGTGTGCTATTGTGAAGTGAAATGATGGAGGCTGATGGATGACAATTTTCCCTCCAAGGGCATTGTGTTAGGAATGCAACAGTGCTGATTGAGCTAGGAAATAAATCTTGAAATGTATGAATGCTGCCGTGTACAGGCTTTTATAGCATTTGGGCAAGAAATCAAAATAATTTCAAAATACAGAAGCCTTCACTCTATAGGTCTTTGTGTTTTAACATTTGTATAGAGGCTGAAAGAAGTGAATGGACGCTGGAGGACAGAGCTGTGGTTTGTGTAACAGTTGTAACTTGAAGCACCTCAAGATCCTGCCTTCCTAGTTCCTTGCAGGTTGAGCTCTCCAGAAACAAGAGATATTAATGTAGTGAAGGGAAGATGAAAGCCAGGCAGGTGCCAGTGAAGGGCTGGGAACTTGTATAAAATAAATAACTGGTAGTTATTTTTGCCAAATCCACACCTTCTTCATTAACATTGTGATTTCAGCACAATAGTATTTAAGAATGTCTCTCCTACACTTCAACCATGGACTCTGCACCTGGCCACTTGTGAATGCTCTTCTACAGTCAGGAGGTCCAAGAAACTAAGAGAGCTGCTGCTCTTGACTTTACTCAGCAAGTCATGTGGTCTCTGGGGTCAAATGTTTCCCATGCAGGCAGTGGCAGCAGAAAGGTGAGGCTTTAGCCTTTTGAAGTGATGCTGCACACAACTGAAGGGGAAGGCAGCTGCTGCACTGCAGCTGTGAAGATAAATGAGAACTGAGTTTTCTGGGGGTTCCCTTGCCCGCTTGTACTAGCTTTGGCCAGAAAATACCAGCACATGAACTTTGGTACAAGTGCCTGGTATGAACAGATGCTTCACAGTCAATCCTCCTGAGGAAGATGTGTAAAGGACACAAGCTCCAGCTGTTCCCATAACTTCTTCTCTTGGGGTTTTTGGGGGGATAATTCCCCCCCAGCCATCCATTACAACCTTCAGACAAAGAATAGTACTCTGGCAAACAAGCCTCCACAGTATGGCTACATGGGGTGTGGATTTCAAGGTATCCTTGTTGTTTCTTTTACACTCTTCACAGCAGTTGGCAGCTGATGGGGATCAGACAGGACTCCCCCTAACAAACAGTGCTCTGGGACTGCAACCATTGTGCAACACATAGAGCAGCAGTTGTGGATGAGGAAGCAAAACTTTTCCAGCATCACACCATTTCAAACCACGCCCCTGAAGAAACAAACCATAGCTCCTTTTACATTGTTTTGCATCTTATGCCATCTGATCTGAAAGCCAAGTGAGGCTTCTAGTGATCTGTAACATTTAGAAGACCTTACTTGGTGCTCAGTTCTCAGAAGAGGTTGGATGCGATCTGTACACCCAGGGGGTCATTTTGTTACAAGCAGCATGGTTGGGGAATATGCTGACAAGCTGGCCTCTCCCTCCCTAACCCAGGAAAGCCACAAGACTCTCTCCATTCCCACTCTCCTTTGCCTGTGCAGAGCAGACTCCCCACAGCCAGCCTTGCCCTCTTCACCTTCCAAGCCCTCCCAACCAGAGCTCCAACACCTGGGATTATTTTTATTAGGGATGTCCAATTACACAGCCCATTTAATTACAAGTGCCAGGAGTGACTGCTTGCCCATTTTAACAGCTTGAATATTTTAAATCAGACCTCTGTTTGAACATCTATCTATATTAATTTACAACCGATTCCAGGCAGCTATCACAGGATGATGGATTAGATGTTACTAACACTTCTGTTAGCAAATGAACAGTCTGGAGAAGGGGGAAGGTTTGCTTTAGCACTGCTGTACAGAGGCTGCCTTGAGTCAGCTCTGAACATGCAACATGCTCCTGGAGCCCCTGCTGCCTTGTAACTGGCACACAGGGGCACCACCACTTCTCTTTAGAACTTGCATCCTCTTGGAAACTGAAGTCCATAGACCCATTTGCTCACAGGGGAAATTTTCATCTTTAAAAAGGTAAGTTACCTTGTGCTTAATGCTCTTGACAGTAAGATGCACAGCTCTTGTGTTCCAAGTTGTTGCCAGCCTCCTTCCCTCATCCCTGATCAGCAGTGTCTCACAGCTAGCCTACAATAATTTTAGGTCCAGGGCCTCAAGCTTCAGTCCCCAATGAACTGTCTTGGCAACAGGACACACTTGCTACTCTGCAATAACCTGTTTTAAAAAGCAATAAATTAATTTTAAAATATCATAGAGAAGTTCCTTCAGTTGCCCCTCCCCAGAACAGAAGAGACAGCTTTGGTGTGATGCCAGCACTGCCATACATCCTTCAGCTTCCTGGTGGGGGTATGCCAGAGTACCACTCTCCCAGGGCTCAAGCTTCAGACACGTGAAAATAGAGTCACAAGTCAATAAATAGCTTCAGGCAACAGAGACACCAACACATCTGTAACTAAGATTCTTCCTACACAAGACTGTCAAAACTGCAACTCAAGGTCCATTTCTCTCATCTAACTGGACTATAATTCTCTCAATTTGGGTCAATTTACTGTAGGCAAGCTCTTCACCAAGTTAACTCTGAAGGCTACTTCACAGTTGGAACATTGCCTGAACAAAGGTGGTCACACCCTGTTCATTCTCTTCCCTCTCTTAAAGCATGCATGCACCTGAGGAAACTTCATCACCTTCAACATGACACAAGATTCAAGACTGTAAACATTAAAATACTGCACATTCTTTTAAGTTGAGGCATGCCTCACATTTCAGAACAAACCTGAAGTCTCAGCAACAACTCCAAGTAGGCTTTTAAAGTCCTTTATTAATCTGAATATAAAAAGACAGAAGTTGCCTACGATATAGAACAAAGCTCTTGCTTCATGAGGAAACAAAATTCTCTTTACCAAGTGAAAAAATAAATACCCTCTCAGAGTAAGGTTTATATGCTAATGTGTCATAAAAAAGTAGAGTTTTAATATTTTGACAAAATGTCTGTGCAAAGAAACAGATGCATAAACACACATTACTGCTACATTAAGGCAATATGAAAAGTATAGTCAGAAAATTTCAGTAAAGTGACAGTGTACTTGTCTAGCTTTAAGCCAGTATTGCACCCAAACATGGTCTCCAGTTCCCTCTGTACCCTGGAGAATACGCTGAGAAACCAGAGCCCAAAATGCCCGAGCAGGGAGGGTAGAGACTAAAAAACACTTGAGCAGGAAATGACCTAGCCAATAAAGATGTTAACTGAAGAAAGCATTTAAAATGATACACAAGCCTAGTGTAGAAACTAATGGTACATGTTTAGTAGTTTAAAACCAGTGTCCAAAGAACACCGACTTACAGGCCAGCTGAGAGCAGGTCCCAAGCCCATCAGCCAAGCCGGACATGAGGAATCCAGGAGCACTATGCCCACAGGACACAGGCAGCCAGGAGGCTTTCCCATCCCACCCTCAGCACTTTGAGTGCCAATAAACATGTCCTACACTTCCCAAAGCTGTTCTCTCAAAGTTTGATTAAAAAGATGACATTTCTGAAGTAAACACGGCTGCTTGAAAAAGCCTTGTAAGTTCAGCTGACTTGTAACTTCAAGAACAGATTTGTTTGAGAAGTTCTCTCCTCTTTAAAGCAGTTCACTAAAAGCAGAAGCTATGAGCCATACTAAACAGATATTTGTAAAAGCCAGTCTTACCATTAAAATAAAAGGGAGCGATTGTACTAAAAAGGATTTAGAGTGTAAAACCAAAGGCTGCATTGCTCTGGCTGGGTCCATCAGTACATGTACACCAGCCCTCTCCAGGGTCATCTTGCCTTGCAACTACAAGCTCAAGAATCTCTCTCCTTTCAGTAACATGAAACTGTTATATTTCTGCTCTCAAAAGATGTCTCAAACCATTTTGGACATGCTGAATGAAGCATATTTAAGTTAAAAAAAAAAACAGTCTTTTTGCTTTTGCTCATGGATAGGTGCTGGAGTGATTGCCTTCTTCACAATCAATGGTTGCATTTCATATTAGTGCAGTTTAAAGAGTACATGACGGGTTTGAAGTGTGTCCATAGATCATATCACAGTCAGGTTGAGAAGGCTGGTGTGGGTTGGCAAGTACACATGCTGGACATGCTCAATACGGGATCTGCAAACGGGGCACAACTGCAAAGGAAGACATCAGCAAGTTAGTTGACATTTGGAGTGGCTCTGCATTTACTGGAGACTTCCCTCCAGGTACATACTAAGAGCACTTGCCCACCATCTCCATACCCAAAGCTGGGCATGCAGCCGAATCTACCCTCACCATGACTTTGAAGCAGCACAGCTAAAACTTACGATTCAAACTCTTCTTTGGGATTAGTTTACAACAAACAAAGCTTCAAGTTTTCCCAGCATATCAACATAAACATATTAACCCATCACTTAACCAAACCAAAAACCCTAACCTCCCACAAGTCTGCTAACTCCTGTCTTCATGGCATCGCTGTTACCTGTAATTGGGCAGCACAGGTCTTGCAGCAAACTGTGTGGCCACAGGGACAAAAGGTGGAGTTGATTTCTTCCTCACAACAGGCCATACAAAGCATGGACTCCTTCAGTTTCCTCAGCTTCTCTTGCAGAGCTTTTGTCTGTTGGCAGCTGAGACCCTCACAGTTGTCACAGTTCATGCTGCTTTCTGAAGACTTAAGGGGGGAACTGGGTGGGGTTTGGTCACTTCTTGAAACCAGATCCACAATGCCAGCATTATAAAGAGCTCTCCTTGCGTGATCATAAACTTCTTTTGATGTTCTTTTAATGTCAAAAACATATTTTTTCCCCAGATTGATGTTTTCATTCAGGAATAGGGATGCCAAGTGGCCCTTTAAGTCTCGACTATACTGCATCATGACAGCACTGGTGACAGTGTCACATCTATGAAACAATAGGACAAAGGCAAACTTGGTTAGTTAATACCAATAAACCATCCCTTAAATGATTTGCTCCCAAAGTTGAAGTAACAGCACTAAAATTCAAGCAAGTAGAGGGGTCTGAGGTAGTATTTAAGCTCTTGAACGTTGTTTGTGCAACAACTCTACTTCGAAGAGTGTAAAATGGGTAGAAGTGGCAGTCATTTTGCATCATCAAAAACATGAACTGTCTGGTAAAACTGCCCATGGAAGGGACTTAAGGCATTTCCCAATAGTAACAGCCAACACTGCTTAACCCACAGTTCAGTTTGGCAACACCTCTTCACACAGTCATTTCCAAATGCTGTTTTTAATTGCAATTAACAGTCCTTGACAACAGACAGGCTCTCAAAATTTTAACATGGAGTCAAGTAATGTCTTCAGCCAAATGTCCACTCAGTACTTTGTATATACACTAGTATTGTTTCATCAGAAAGGAACCAGGGTGAATGCAATGTTGAGAATGAAATTCAGCCATTTGTATTTGCCACTAAGCATTGCAGCTACCCTCACTATGCTTGTTGCGTATTTCAGTGACAGTTAAATGGGCAGAAGCCTGTTAATGCATATCATTTCTCTAGACAATGTAGGAAAGAAAACACCACAAGGACTACAGCTTCACAGGCCCAACATCTAAGCTTAAATGCCTAACAAATTCCACTTAAAATCAGAAACTGCGAAGGACAGCAGAAGTTACAAGCAGAGACAAAGATCAAAAAGACTGTATAAGAAGTTACAAAATGCTTTAATTGTCTGGAAACAGTATGAAGAGTACAAAACAGCTGTGCAAGGGCATATAATTACAGAGCAGAACACAACATGTTTAACAGACTCACAAGACGAGCAGTAGTTAGTTGCTGATGAGTTGCAGTGGTTAGAAAGACAACTAGGTGATGGTAATTGCTGTAACTGTATTAATGATCCAAACTGAGAAGCTGACAGGCCTTTGCCTACTGTCTCTATGTTCCCTTGCTTTAAGTCCAACTCTTCACCAAGTAATTGAAACTGCTCTGTGGTGGTTAACTTAGAGAAAACACCACCAAGTGACTTTGACAGTTCTGAGCAGTACTGGACTTCACAGTAGGAATGAGAAGGGGTTTAAAAACCATCAAGCATCACCCAATGAGTCCCCTACCTCAGAGCCAAGAAGATGAATGAAGACAACAGATAGCTGCTGGCATGAAACAAAATCCTGGCTATGTGAGCAAGGACAGAGGAACTGTAGGAAGATTTAAACACACAGGATGGGAAGGTGGCATACAGGTAGCTTTGAGCAACTGGAAGAGCCAAATAAAGGAGAAACAACACATATGCATGAGCTACACCTACAAGTTCTGAAGGACAGAGTACTTTGTTTTCATTCTCCCTTACAGGGACAGAAAGCATGTATTGTTCTGTGATACTTCAAGCACAGTAAGTTTATACTCTGAAGTGCTGTTATTCATAGGGGTAGACCAAGAAATTTTGCTTACTTATCTTGTACTCCCACCCCACAAAATGGAAAGCAGCAAAAGTCTGTTCAGCTTCTAGACTTAAGAAAGAGGCTGCAAAGGCAAGGAAATTTTGCAGAGACTTTGTAAAGCGCAGTCAGACTGCTGGTTGCTTGAGCACATAATTCAAATTCTGTGGAGCAGAGCAGCAGCAGTTGACTCCAGCAGCAATACTGACCTGTAAAATGCATGTGTCTCTGTAATTGCTCTGTAGAGTCCACTTGCTGCCCTTGTACTGATCATCTTAAATAAGAGAACTACACTATTCCCAGACTCCTTGGTAACAGTCAGATAAACATTCTTCCCAGACTGAGTTGCCATTTGAACAACAGGATAAGCAATCCTGTAAGTGAATATAAGAAAGAAAGGTTATTTACCTTTTAAAATAAGGGCATTTTCCACAAACTACTATGGGGCACTTGCATGAGAAGTTAGTGATCTTTAACTGTTGCCTGTGATGCTGGATTGAAGCATCAAAAATACACTTCAAAAATACATGAAGTTAAGAGCATTAAGGCCAGTTGCCTTGACTATAAAAGCAGGTAGTGTCCTCAGTCCCTACATTCCAATAGCTCCTTTTAGTTAGCCAGAGCAGTCTTAGGTATTATGTAAAAACTAGAGGCATGCTCAGTACTCCTAAAAAAAGGAAGATGTCAATGGTTTCACAGAACAGAGCAGACCTGTTGACAGGACTGAAGTCATCTTTACAGATGCATATGCCTTCAGGTCCAACCCCGATGAGGAGTTTCTGCCCTTCGCTGTCTCTCACCGAGTGCCACTCTACCCCATAGTTCTCCAGGGTTGTAACAATCTGCAGAACCTGGTACTCAGCAGAAGCTTGACTTAGACCTTCCAGCTCCTTGTGCTTTGCAATAATGCTGTTGAAAAGATTAAGGATAGGTGAAATAAGTATGTGCTGTTACTGTCAGCAGCTTGTTTTACAGGGGTTTTTAGCTGACCTAGTTAGACAGATTAGCAATGCTCCTGACCTGCTTTATCTGCCTAATGATTTCAGAAATCATGAACTGGGAAAAGCTGAGAATTACTAAAACACCTTGAGAATGTTCCTGAGACAATCCTGTGCATTTGCTTAAGGAATTAAAAAGCTGTATGTAATCAAGGCTTTCCAACTAGCACTCCCCAACATATTTACCTGAACAATCACTAAGTTAATAACTTAAGAACCTACAGAAAAGCACAGTACACTGGAAGTTTTCTTGATATTCAGGAACTGAGCTATGAACGTGTTTTGTACTTCAGTGTATTGATACTATGTCAGGCAAATTCTTGGCACTTCCTTTCACAAGTGTAGGTCCAAGCCATACTTGCAGTTTGATTACTCTGCTCCCAGTATTTAGGTACCTGTATTTTTTGCCAAGTACCAGAGTTCAACAGCTTTTGCGTTTCACAAAACCACTCATAACTGAGCTTAAAAGTCAGGATATCAGTTAAACATTTAGGTTGTAATTTGACGTCCAAAGCTGTCATTTTAGCCACACAAGACATACTAGAGTATCAGCTACTAAGGGCTTAAAAATATCTTACGCTTTTGGCCTCTGAAAAGGTTATATACATGCAGGTTTTTACCTCTCCAAAACGGTGGTGGTGAGTTCTTTTGCACACAGCTCTTCATAATTGTACTTGGCAGTGTTCTGGTTATAGTCTCCAAACTTCATCTGTGCCAACAAGGCACTAAGTTCAATTGCATGCTCTGAAGAACACTGAAGATTACCAGCCAGAAGATCTTCTTTTATATGCAAGAAAAACATATGCCTGCAATGAGAGTAAAAATGTTTGCTTATGCAACACACTAAAAGATGTTTGTAATCAAGATAGGTATCAACATCTCAGATGCCTTTGGTAACCATTAGTTTGGTAATTAAGAATTTACATTGAATGTACTGAGAAGAGTCTGGCACAAGAGCAGGAAAAGAGCCTCCATCTTATTTGCTTGCACTTAAAGAGAGGCTATAACTGAAGATGGTAACTAAATGCACTAATAAAATGAAGTGAGCACTTCAATGTGTCCTTAAGAGTAAGAACTGCTTTAACTCCAAAGGCCATTTAGTAATTTCAACTTAAATAACCACTGAAGTATTTTTGGATTAGCTTCCTACATGTAAGTGTCTTTGGTTGCCATTTACAAATTATTCTGCATTTCAGAAAAGCAAAATTTTGTGCAGAGCAGCCCCAACCAGCACACACCCCCCAGTCATGCAACAGGAGAAGTCACACTTTCCCCACAGCTGAGATGGCTCTGCTAACCACACTCAAAGGGAAAATGATGGTGCTTTTGTCAGTGACACGATTACCAGAACAACTTGAAACAACTGAAAAGGCATTGTGGAATAACAAATATCTACTGTGTTTGTCAGACCAGCCTTTATACTTGGGATCAAGGCAGCTTTGACAACTAGCTGGGAAATTCAAAGTTGCACCTAATTATCTAATAGGTCAGTTAACTAGACAATCCACCAACACCAGCACCAGTCTGCTAGTTTCCCTTAGACCTTAACTTCTATAAATTCATCCTTAGCTCCCTTCAGGGAAGACTATAACAATTTCTTAACACTTGCTCTTAAAACTCAGCATATTTATGGAAATCAGTCACAGAGTGGTTACATACCACCGAAGAAAATATCTTTCAATAAATGAAGGCTGGTACCCACAGGGATATGTCTCGGCTTCCACAGTAATGCAACATTTACACTTCTTTTTAGAGAAAGTAAAATGTAATCTACTTTTCTTAAAAAGCATTATTGAATCACTCACTGAAGTTCAAAGATGCTAGCAAGGGATTAGCTTCCTTTCCAACAGCAATTCTAGATAATATCTTACATACACCCTAATGTAGTGTCCTACAATTAATTCCATGTATAAAAGAGCAAAGTGGGGCTACTTTTTCGCTGCTGTGAGAAATTGCTTAAGGTGCTAAATTTGTGTTCATTCTGAGCTCTATTATGGTAAATGCTGGAGCTCAGGAAATCCTGGCCCAAAAGATGGCACATACTCACAATTTTTGCGATCAGGAAGAATATATAAAGTTATACCATAAACTGCCCAACAACCCCATTTCCTGCAGTAAGTGCTAGCTTTAACATCTCCTTTTGCAAGCAGTTTGAGACATTCTAGAGCTTCATTGCATCACTCTGTCTAGACATCAGCCTACACTTCAGCAGTCCTGGTGGGGGTCTGGTGGAAGCCAGTAGTATTCCTTAATCCATGTAGGATACAAGTTTAGGCTGCAAGATGACCAGAATTTCAGACAGTGCCATTGTTAGCAAGTCATTCCTTGTCCAGGCTTTTCTTGGAGCAAGCCCCAACTCTTTGCTTCAATCCTTTTCTCCTACATCTTGTTAGTTCATAACTCTTGGCTTCGGCCACAGAAAAGTAGAGGTGGGACTTTCAAAATACTTAGGTTGTACACACTCCTTTTGGGGCTCAGTCCGTAAGTCCACGCACAGCATTTGATGAATTACTAGAGCATTGTGGTCAAATGTTAAAACAGTAGGCATTTCCTAATCCTAATCAACATTTCAGAACGTAAATGGCTCGTCATGTACTTCTGATCCTCTGTTAATACCAGAACAGGTTTCCCAGATATAACTATGAAATACCATATGTGTAATTAGTACAAAGTCTTTGGTCTACACCCAAAAACCCTATTGCTGGCCTAAATCTGTTGCCAAAACTGATCCATAATAGGTAAGAAACCGGTTAATACACAGCCTGCCAGTGATAGTAGTTTGAGTGACAGCAATTGACTTCATACTGATCTGCTGCAGCAGCTGCCTTGAGCCACATTCAAGCAGCAAATTCACTGGTTTCTAATTTTGTGTCCGTAAGTGTGAGGAAGAAAAAAAACATCTAGAAGTTCAAAGGCAATGAGGGTTGCAAACATTTTATACATCTGAAAAAAAGTGATTCTGATGAGTGCAGATTCCGATTGGCCCATCCAGCTTGCACTTCCCAAAGTTACATTAATAATCCATTGAAAAAACAGCCCCTTCAAGGTTCAAAACATGACATTAGCCAGAATCTGATTATAAAGGCAGATTTCTTGTTTTTACACAAAACTAAAGTCTTTTGATCCTTAAACATAAAGGCAAAAGAACATGCTTTTATTGCTGAATACAGTCAAACAAAACTAAAGCTTTAGAAGCCTTGAGGCAGTTCCTTATCTAATTCTGCAAAGTCTAAAGGACCCAACAGCTCTGTAGAAAACCTGGCCATGTTACAGATTCCATTTCTTACAAAGAAGCATTTCTGTACATTTTCATAAATTAGATTGTGACCTAATCACTTAACAGCACTTAACCCACACATTCTGTCCTCCCTAGGAATAGATACAGTGACAAAACATTAAAGCTTTTCCCACCTCTGAAGATTCTCATGTCAGGCATTAAAAGGGTACTTGGTTTTTCAAGGAATTATTTTGGTGGGGTTTTTTTTAAGCTTAATGCAATTTTTACCAGGAAAGTTTTAAAACCATGAACTGTTTTAAAACTGAAAAGCAGACTGTTTATAACTAAGTTGTCCAAAGGTTGCCTCCACAAAACTGCTGATAGAATGTTTTCACTTGACCACTGTTAAGAAACTACTTGGCTTTGTTTCTGCATCACTCCCCACTTGAGTTACTCACATCACATTAATGTCTCCTATTATAAATTTGACAAGTAACTGAAGTCAGAAAAAAGGTACATTTCCTACCTCCCACCTCAATACTCTCCTAGCACATTTTGCAGCTTCATTCCTCTGTTTGCCAAAGTTTCATTTCACCTTTAAATCTTCACAGAAAACAAGTCTTCACAGCTCTGAACTTGACCAATCAATTACTCCCAGCCATATGAACACCTGCCAGCCCTGTCAGGACCTCAACCAACCAGCAGTAGCTTTTAGAATAAACATCTTCCCCTTGGACTTGCAGCCCAAGTTACCCCAAACTTCATGCTAGCTAGATATTCCTCTCTATTCAATTAGAGAACATTTCCTTTCAGTTTGGTAGCTCAAAATAGCACAATATAAATACTGGTTAGAGGACAAGGCATGAAGTTTGCCAAAGCTCCACTTCATTAGTCACTGCCCAAGCAGAATTATTTCCTTTGTAAAGGAAGAAAAAGCAGTTTTGAATTAGAACAGGATCACATGCTTTCTTCAAGCACTAGTTACACTGGTGGCTTTATATTTGGTTTCTATCCTTATTTTTGTCCCAGTGCTTTTCATACCATTTCAATTCCATGTGCATATTAAAATACTCAGTAAAATCAAAGGTACAGTGTGATTAACACTGTGGAACAGAGGAAGCTGCAAGGAGGTTTCAGCAGATGGCCCATTTTACAGAAAAACTACAGCTAGCAAACTAAAGCCACAGACCTAGATAGACATCCTATTATCAATTGCATTTTGTCTCTCTCTGAAGTGATTGCTGCCAGCTGACTCTGCTGAACACCACTACCAGAAATGGATGCCAGTATTTCACAACAATGGAATTCTTACAGGAGGCACAACACTGATTGCCAACTGAGCTGGAAATAACAGCCCCATAAAATGAGTGCTATGAAAAACATTGAGCATATATAATACAAGATTCATTTCCCTGAACTCATTGAAGACAATTCATTATGTGCTTCAGGATTCAAAGTTCTGCACTGAAAACTTACTTTCTACTACTTTAAGGAAATAAGAACAGAGCAAAAAGAAATCTAAAGACCATATTAAAATATTTAAGCTCTAAATTTATCTGCCAGGGGGAAAAAAAGTGGCAATCCCCAATCTTTAACTAAGAAAAGCATCTGTATGTGAGTAACGATTCCTGAACTAGAAATATAGCCAAAAGAACCCATTCTCTTGCCAGGCTATTAGTGAGAACCTCAGCATATATCCCCAGGAACTGCCTGTTTCTTTGGTGTATGACACTCCTTACCACACAGTAATACTCTTTCCAACTCTAAATTAAATTTACAACTTTGTAGTCTGAAGGAATCAAAGTTAGGAAGCATGATTGTTTGCCCTAAAAACCTATTGTTAAAATCTTTAGCAGTAGAATAGAGTCCTGGTTTTAAAAGCTGGTAGAAAAAACAAAGCCATGCAGTTACAGTTACACTCCTCAGTATCTTTGTTCTTGTTTGCTCCGAGCAGAGTGGGTGAAAGGTCACCAACTGCAGTTCAACTCCAATTTAAACGAATAGACACATTAAACTCAGCCCGGTGTCTGACTGTAGACTGCTTTAGTGCATTGTAACAAACACCCTGACCCTGCTGCACTGGTTAGCCAAAGCTACAGAGTAACAAGATGTTTTTCCGACTTTCTACCTACGACATGTACCTATTTTTACAGACCAGTTCCCAGTTTTAACTAATTCATCAGTACAACTGGAACACAGTGGAAAAAACAATGCACTTTGTAATTAAAATACTGGGAAATACTACACATAACTTTCATCAGCTTCCAAACAATAGTTACCTATCTTAAGGCTGAGGAAGCACAGCTTTTTGGAATGCTTTGTGAAATTATGTGGCTTCTTGAGACATGACATGATTTAAACTGTCTTGGCTGACGTATGGATATTTCATTTTCAGTTACACTACACAAGACATGTAGCTTTGCCTATTTTGCAGTACATCTGGGTAAGCCTTATATTACACACTCAAGAATTGTGATTCACTTCAAAGTCATTTCTACTTTTGTGCTGGAGCTGGGGTCCTGCCCTTACCCTGCCAACCTCACAACCTTTGCTCTCCCAGACAGCTGTTTGGCACAATTTGCCACTTGCACAGCTCAGTAAAGACTTTCCTTGCCTAGGTGGATGCCAGTTTCGAGATGTCTCTGCTCGTGTTTCACAAAGGAAGCCTTTACCCGAGGAGGAGGAGAGCTCCCCGCCCCAGCTGCGGGGCCCGGCCCCCGCGCCGTAACCACGGAGGAGCGTGCAGCCGAGGTTACTCCCGGTCGGTGACCTGGAGTTACGCCGTACCAGAGAAAACGATCAGGACCGACCAGCCCTTATGATCTGCATCTTGGACTACCACATCTGAAAGCAAAAAAACAGATGTGCTTTTCAAGCCAATGTCATCTCCCACTCAAAGCCATGTATAGTTACTCAAACTCCACTAAACAAGCCCACTGTTCACATTTTCAAGACTGGTTTGTAAAGCTTCAGTTGACAGCAGCAGATGAAATTTGAGAAGCATTCTTGAGCACTTCCATTCCACTCCAAACAATTCTAAACTACGAAACCCTGCAGCAAAACTCATTACCAGGCAGTCAAAAAAAAAATTGGAAGTTGAGCTCTAAAGGACAACAGAAACCACTTTTAAGCCTGTCAAAGCAAAGAAAGTATAGTAGGAGAAGTTTTTCTTCCCCCATGAAGTCTCCCATTCACCAAACACTTGATGGAGCTGGTTTGGTGCTGCAGTGGGCAAAAGTGCAATGACACCCTGCCCTGCCTTTGCCCTCAGTGAGGGAGAAGGCTTCCTTGCTTAAGAAGATTAAAACGCCTGAGGCTGTGATCTCCCACTGAACTGCACCCTTTGCAAAAGACAACAGCAGCAGAGGTTGATGTTCAGTTGCCAGCTCAGCTTTTCACACAGCATGTAGGAGCCTGAACATTAAATTCCTATAAACACACATCTGAGTTTTACACTTAAGTGCAAGACAAAGATCTTTAAAGAAGCAATACAACCGGGTCTTACAAAACTTCCAATACACATAGGAAAAAAACCCAACCTTGTAACATCTCACTCCTAACATTGACTGTTATCATGAAGCAGATCAGGAAAGTGTAGAATTACTTGCAGCTTTCCCCAGTTTCAAAAGCAGTCTCAACACGCACATAAATTCTATGTAAAAACAGCATCAGAGGCAGCAAGTTGGGAGACTTCCTCAGCATTCTTCATGCAGGGAAGAGAGGGCAACACCTCTGCTGTAAGCAGCATTGCTGAAGGACACCAAGGACACCCAGGACACTCAGCAATTCCTTCATTGACCAGAGCACACTGACTTTGCAAGTGATGGTAAAAAACAAGGTGTTGGCTATAATCATACAGCTAAGCCTTGCAATTCTACAGTACACTTATTGATTTCAAGATTTAACAAGGTTTTTTTTACTCCTTTATACCACACATGCCTACATGCAAACTAAACATCAACACAGTTATGTGCATACGTATATCCTCAAGCAAACTCAAGGAGAAAAACCCCAAGTCTATTGAAACTCAGTATCAACAGTACAAAAACACATTAAGCACAAGCACGATGGAATTCTAGATCTGCTACACAGACTACTGGGCACAGACAAAGGCAGCTATTGCAAACTATTTTACAGCTTGTGTCTGTTTTTAGAAGGAACACTAAAAATATTCAGGATGTAGACTGAACAGTTTAGCTGGAGCCTCGGGGCTATTCATGTTTGTAACACAGCTAGCTTCAATGCCTGTTGCTCTCCAAAATTATAAGGAATTCTTACCAGAGCAGAATTTCAATAAACCTCTTCTGATGACTGAGCCTCAACTTTAAAATTGTTTTTTAAATATATCATCTACAGAACAGTCTTAATTTATACCCAAAGAGAAAGCTTGTTCCACCTACAGCCTTTGAAACTCATCTCTGTAGTGAAGTACTAACTACTTTGTTGTAGGTACACAAAGTCTGGTACAGTCTGGCTATACAACCTGCCTTTTAGGCCCTCCAGAGTACAAGCCACCAGTTGCAACTTTAACTTGCACAGCCTGCCAAGTCTTGCATTGATGATGTTGAAGGCAGGAACACAGGTATCTGCAAAAGCCTTGTGAAGTTGGACAAGTGTTCATCAAGGACAGCATAAACACACCAATCATATCAGCTTTCAGTTCCCTCAGATTCACCTCATTTCGTCTGTACATGGAGACACATTCAACATGCTCACTCAGGGGAATCTCATCTGCCTCATCAAGTATGAAACTGTGTCACTCCTTTTTGTTCCACATAAAAATCCTTCCTTCTTTGGTTTTATGCTTTTTCTCATTGAGAATATTGCCATAATAGGGCAGGTTTGTTTAAGGAAAACACTTCAAAAGAACCTAAAAATATGTCCTGGACAGTAGATCCTCTTATACAGGATAATTATGATCTTAACTCCACAAGTGTTCTGAAAGCTTCAGACTGAAACCGAAACCAGTGCTCCTCAAAAGCCTCTCCCCCTCCACATTAGTTCAAAACAGAAAACAATTTGTGTATGTCCCTATTTCAAACAATTATTCCTATGAAATAAACACCAAATCATGCTGTAGGTCACTGACAGCAATTCTTTGTTTTGCAAAACAACCACATTGTATCCACACTCTTCATTCTGAAAGTACCAGGTTAGAGTAGTGTGTTCTGGCATTACCATATAGACACTAGACTGCCATTTACTCCATTTATATTAACTATACTATCTAAAACTAACAGGAAAAGTAGTTGAAAAGTCAGCATTAAACAGACATACACACACAGGGTTTTTTTAAGGTAAACCAGTTGCAACCCATGTAGTAATCAAACTTAAGGAGTTAAAGCCATCACTCATTACTAATCTTACAAGTCCTAATTCTTAGGACTGGCTAACCATATAACAATTGAGTTCAGAGGACTGGCCAGGGAAGCAGCAAAACAGCTGTTTCTTTTGCAGCCTCAAAGGGCCTGTAGCCATTTGAAAGTTACTGTAACATAACACCAGACAAAAAGGAACTCAGCAAGTTTTTATGCTCTGTGGGAGAAATTATTTCCTGCCTTTCTGTACCAGCGGTTTACAGCGACCCAGAGTAACTCCGTTGCACAGGGGTTACTATCGGACATGCAACTCCTATGTCAATAGTTTGCCACTGGTAGCTTAGTTTCTTTCAATTCCAGAACTAAGTGCTCATGGAACTACCTACACTCGTTACCAACTGGTGGCTACATAATATTTTACAGTATTGCCAGTTTGAGTCTTTTTTTCTTTTCAAAGAAGGAATAAACACATGTAAATAACACTAATGCTTTAATACTACAAACTCCACCAAGATTATCAGAAGATGAAGAAATAAGAACAGTGTGCAATCACTTTCACAAGCTACAAAAACTGAAAACTACGTAACTTACAACCATCTTCACCTTACCTTGTCTGTTCTTGTAAGATAAGATGCGGCTCTACAAAAAACTTGACTCTTAATTTCAATCGATAAGGGGCCAAACCATCCATCTGCTGGGAGATCCTGTTCCTCAAATTCAGCCACAGATTTTCCCCTTTGCTGCCAGTGAACTGCAGTCCAAAATAATCAACTTCTATAATTCCCAACCTTCTGCAAACCTGAAAGGAAAAAGAGGTTCTTTGTGAGGCTACAACACAACAACGAAAAAAAAGGTCACGCGAATCAAGTATTGTTAAACATACAAGAAATAAATCCTGTTGTAAGCATCTTTATACAAAAGGTTACTTATTTACTTGGATTCTAAGTTGCATACAAACCAGCACAGAGAGAAATGGTAAA
This sequence comes from Urocolius indicus, assembly GCA_013401255.1. Classification (NCBI taxonomy): domain Eukaryota; kingdom Metazoa; phylum Chordata; class Aves; order Coliiformes; family Coliidae; genus Urocolius; species Urocolius indicus. Next base: position 107,720 of record WBNH01005313.1, read on the forward strand.
AATAAACTGGGATTTTCTCCAACTAGTTGAAAGTCACAGGGACTTCCACGGTTAAATTCCACCTCCCTCTTCTCACCTGCGAGACAGGCGCTTAGGAGGGTCAGCGGACTTCCAAAAACGAGGCTGTTACTCGGCATCATAGCCAAGAGCCCTTTCCAGCCAAGAAGATGAAAGTGCGACGCACGAGTTCTCCTCAGACATCACCAACAGGCTGGGCTGCTACAATTTGCCTCTCCTCAGCATCCTGACGGCGGCCGCCGCAGCCACCCCGAGGCTTACGGCGACGGGAAGGTGAAAAGCACCTTTAGACAAGCAGCTTTCAGACACCGCGGCCTCCACAGGCTCCGGGGACCATCCCGGGTGTCCGTGTCCCGGCCAGAGCAGGCTGCTGCAGCGGCGAGGCCGAGCTCTGCCCTTCCCAGCGCGGCCGTGGCGCAGGGCCGGAGAGCCGGGAGGCTGGCGTGCGGCATCCTCTGACACCTACCGTGGGGGGG
>WBNH01005313.1:108246-235686 GCA_013401255.1 Urocolius indicus
TCGCGTGTGTCACACACCAACGGTGTGCGCTGCCCAACAGTGCCCCCTTCCCCACCCCCGCCCTTACCCCTTCCCCACCGACACCCCACGGCCTCGGGGGGGGGGGTGGAATGGTGTCAGAGCGCACGGCGGGCGCTCGCTCACTCACCTGGTTGAGGCAATCCTCGCCGTTGGCTTTCGCCTCTACCTCCACCTCCATCACCACCGCGTCCGGCCTGGTCACATAACACAGCATGGCTGGAGACCCGCCGCCGCTGCTGCTGCTGCTGCTGCTGCCGCCGCGGACACCCGGCTCCGGCTGGCCGCCGGGAAACCGCAGCTGTCGCTACAGGCTGAGGCACGGGCGCGTCCTCAGCCGCCACCGCCCGCACCGCACCGCACCGCACCGCGGCTGCCCGTCAGCCAGCTCCAGCCAAACCGCCCGCACCCCGCGCCAGCCTGAGCTCCGCCGCCGCCGGCCCCTCCTCATATACCCTCCGCCCAGCGCTGACCCCGCCTCTCGGTACCTGGCGGGCCAATCACCAGGCGGGAAGTGCGGGGGCCGCCAATCAGCGCCGCCGCCGTCCCCGCCCAAGCGGCGGCGGTGCCGGGGAGGGGCGTTCGCGGTCGTTCCTCCCCGTGGCGCCCCCTGCCGGGCCGCCGGCGGGACTGCCCCTGAGACACCCGCCGCTCTCCTTCGCCTCTCCAAAGCACCTTCCCGCGCCGCCACCTGCGTGTCCCCTACGGTCCCTTTACCTTCGCGGTGGCGTCCGGTCAGATGGCAGCAAGGGAAGGTCTTCTTGGAACGCTCTTCGCAGGGAGCGTCTACCCGATTGGCAACCAAAACGCTTCTCCACCGAGGGGAAAGTAACAGCTGGATCAATGCTCGCTCTATCCCACGAGCTGCGGTCCAGCTTTGCGTTACACGGCGTGGAAAAAAAAAAAGCACTGCAAATGCAGAGATGCTACGGACAATCGACCAAGAGATACTGCGAGCCTCGTGCTCGTGGGTGATGGAGCCCTTATGCACGCTGAATGCTTGCAGGCGTGGAGCTTGCAGGCGATTCCTGGCCAAAGGACAAGCGCCTGCACCCAAGTGACCAACACTTAGAAGTGTTTGTCTGACAAATACACCCAAGGTACAGAAGTAGCTTATGGCTGCTTCAGCAACCTAAGTTGAAATGATAGGGAGGGCTAAGTACAGAATGCACACTTGAGCAGGCTTCCCGACGGAAAAATGCAGATCAAAGAAGCACCGAGCAGCGGAGTGGTGAGGAACAAGCTGTTTGTCAGGTGGTGGAACTGAGAGAGGAAACGAGGATCTGAAAATGCAGTGAAGGATAATGGAAGAACAACAAACCCCAGCACTAAGTGCGAGGCCATGACAGGGCTGAATATTAGCTTGTTCCCACGCGTACGGGTCACTTGCTTCGGTTTGGGTTTTTCTGCTGTGCCTGTTCGGGTTGTTAGTATTCTCAATTTGTTTTAAGAGAACTCTCAGAACAGATGCTCATTCTGATGGGAACTCTGCAACCACAGTATGTGGAGTTCTTATTTTACTCACGTGAACTCTGTAACTAGAAGACTGTGCAGTTCTGAACTCATCACAAGAGCAGCAGGCAAGTAAGAGACAGGATGTGAGATGTCACACCTGAACATTGCTGCATTTCACTTTGTATGCTTGCTAGCTCAGATTTTCATGCCCAGGTCCTGAGTGTTTAAATTGAAGAGCTTGGTGTCTTAAACGACTAGGATAGGAAAAAAAGGAAATAACGTGAAATAAAGATGAACAAAATTGCTAAATTATGTTAACTTTGGAATTTTATGGGTGAAAAAAACCCACTCTTTTTTTGGGAGGGACTTAATTATGAGAGGATTAGCCACTAACAAAAAAAAAAAAAAAACCAAGATGACAGAATACTTCAGCATGGAAAAAAACCCTTCCACTTGCTTTTTAGTTTCTATTGGAGTGGGTGCAGGAAATAAGAGCTTAGCTTTATTTTTACCCTTACATATTGGGATGTGATGGTATTTTTGTGATTTCCGTCTTTCTGTCATAATCAGAGGATTCCTAGAGTTGTTATGAAGGTGAAACACAAAAACTGCTGTGATGACTCATGCCATTAGTATTCTGCTATCCTCTCCCTGACAGTAGCTCAGATCAGATGTTACAGAGGAAGGTGCAAGAAATCTTTATGTAATTGTGAGAGAACGTGCTTGTATATTTTCTCCTGCACTAAATGATTAAAGCTGACTTATTCCTAAATAGATTAGCTTTTACTTATTTATCCACCTTCCTCATATATCTGGAATCAGTTCACCTTGTGTTAGGCATCGTCCAGGCAAATAGAAACAGACGCTTCTTGTCTCAGAGATCTTACCTTTTTGCTCTATATTAAAATCCGTTCTGTTGCCTTCCTTTTATCTGACTTACTGTAAATGCAGGTGTTCTTATTATGTCTGTAAAAGTGTTATCCTGCTTTGAAATCTGCTAAACCCTAAGCCACAAAAATAGCTGGTGACAGTGAATTGCACAGATTGGTTAAGCCCTGTGTAAAACAAGCGTTTCTTTTCAAGGGTGTCATCTGGACACCGCTGTCAGAGAAACACTTTCCATTCCATAGTCTCTCTGTGATATTTTATTCATGCTGTACATGAGAGAGTAAAGGACTAAGTCCTGCATTAGCACACAGGAGACAGCTCTTCCCACAAGTGCGTGTTGCAGCCTTTTGGGCTCTGTCTAAGTGATAAAAAATGAAATGTCTTACAATCTCCTCTTGTCTGGTCTCTTTGATGAATCAACGGTGCTCAGTAAGGTACACTGAGCACCTCAAACTGCTGATAGTATGGATATTCACCCTTTGTGTATCCCCAAAGAACATTGTTCATCAACATGTCATCTGAGTGCTGTATGCTATGACACGCTATGCTAAACGATAGTAATATCTGTGTGATGGGCCAGTCTCCTGCTATTGTGTCAATTTGTACATAGTTCACCTTCTAGATATTCATATATTAAAATACATTTAAATTTCCTGGCCTCACCCTTGCTCTCCAAGGCTCATTTTTTGGGTCACGTCCTATTTCACATGGCAAATGTTAGTTGTAGTGCCTCTTCATCAGACATTTGAATGGAGAGCCCTTGAGAAATCCAGTTGTTTGGAACAGAGCACAGTAAGTTCCAGACCTTTGAATTTAGACTCCAACATGACAGCATTACCCCTTGTTTCCAAAAAAGGCTAACGCCTCTCCTTGTGCAGATTTCTGTTCACAAGGTCTCCCAGGTCATTGCTTCCAACTTATTGCCATGATGCTCTATCTTGTGAGGAGTCCAGTAGTGTAGTTATGGTCTTTTTACCCAGATGCTTATCCAAGATCTTCTCCAAGATCCTGCTGGTGCTGTTGTTGTTGGTGTGAGAGCTCTGTCTGTGATCTGCATGGCTAGCAGTGTATATATGTATGTTTTGGGGTGTATCCACGTGCTCTGTGTGCGGGTGTCTACTGTGAATACATGCTCAGCTTCATTCTGATTGGAGCTGAGGGCACGGAGTGGCAGCAGCCTTTTCTCAGGCTGCCAGCTTAGGTTTCTTTTCCACTCACACAAATCCTTAGAGAAAAGCACTGGAGAGCACATGCCACACCATTATTACTTTAGTTCTGCTTTCCTTTTTAAAAATGTCCTGTCTCTTTGTATTGTGTATCAGATGGAATAACCAAGGATCAGGTCAAAACAAACGCACTTTGAGATGATTTGAAATGAAACTGAGTAGGATCACATGATTGTAGTCAGTCTTTTCTGCTCTCTCCTCCCTCGGTAAAATTGCTTTGTGCATGAACACAGCGCTAGTGTCTAGCTTCTTGCTTGTCACTGTCAAGGCTGCTGCTCGTGTTGCAAATGCACATCACTCACGTGGACGATGATGTCCTGACTGAGAAGCATAGAGGGAAGCATAAAATTGAGGAGCTATTCCAACAGCGCCGGTTGCTTCAGGGAAACATTATCATCCATCCATAAACATACAAACACTTTCTTTTCTACTTGAAAGATTCCTTCTGGTTTTCTTATATATATCATGCCTCTCTGAACTTTCTGAAAGATATTCCTCTGCTCTGCAGTGTCTACAGTGCTTAAATCAGCTTCTGTGGAGAAAAAAGTACGTGTCAGTGATTGACGCTGCTCACAGTGCTGCTTCACCTTCACTGATATAACAAACACAGAATCATGTGCTAAGATTACCCCTGCAGCTAATGGGCCACGAGCTGACCAGAAAAAAAAAAAAAAAAAAAAGAAGAGCCATAAGGCTCTTGACAAAACTGAATACAAGTTAAAAAATGAGGCATGTCAGTTCGGTCTTAGAGTAGCTGCTCTGGGATGTTTTAAGAACATAAAATTAATCCCACTAGATAAGACCAAGGACTCACATAGCCCTGAATCCTCTTCCTTGGGGATTTTAGTCCCATGGTAGATGGCACACTTAATGTGCAAGAGGTACTTATTGATGCCTATATGCTGCAAACTGCCTGAGGCCAATACTTCATGGTCTATCAAAGAGTATAAGAAGAAATTCTTATTCTTACTCCCCAGAATCCCTGCCCAGCTACCACTAATTTGCAACACAGGGACTTTCCAGTCTATTTTTGTGTTAGATAAACAACTTTGTCAAGTAGAATTGCATTTCCTGCTCCAAAACCTTCCCATTTTGAAACCAGACTCACTTGCAGAAAACCCTATTCTTAATGTTGGGACATGTATCAGCTGCTTGTGAAATCCATTCATTCCATTTCGTAACCAATTAATTTATAATTAATAACAGAAAGAAATCCCTCAGTCTGCACTTTTGCAGAAGCTCCTAACATTAAATCACCTGTGAATTTGAGCTTGTTTTCCAGGTCACCAATCCCATTTCTGAGCACTGTTCTTCCTGTAGTGCTTGTAGAATAGAGTCGTCTCGTGGTCTACAATCAAAGCTTTCACAAATTGAATTCTTGCTAATATTTGTTTCTACTGCTGTCACTGTAAGCTCATACACTGAAGTTGTTTGCCCTTCCTCACACCACTTTCAGAACTGCCGGGACATCGAGAAAAATGGGTTGGAATTCAAGCAGATTCAAATATGAAGAAATAGCTATTGCACCAAATATGGTGGGAGAGCTGTTTTTGTAGGTGTCAAACAACCAATAACTGCAATTTAAAAACAAAAATACATACATCTAGGAAAGTCTGACATGGTCATAATGAAAAAAAGTCATTTCCACAAAATGCAAAGGGGTGTAATCATTTAAAAATCACATAAAAGATAATTTTTGTTCTGCGTTATCAGAGTTGTCAAACATTGATTTTAGGGATCTTGCAGTATAACCCTTGTGGTTTTAACTCTGCCAATCAATCAATGTAATCCTTTTAATGTGCTTCTAGTAGAAGTAACACCTTAACAAAGAGACTTGACAAAATACATATTTTGCTATTTTTGGTTTATTTGATCTGTGCATTTGACCTAACTTTGCCTACGCTCATTCCCACCATTTCCCTGGTGCAAACCCATCAAGTTTTTGTCTGAAAAGAATGTAACACACTGTCACAGAAGGGAAAATGGGAAAAAAAAAGAGCCCCAAAATGTCCTTAAGGCTTGATATGATAAGGGAGAATATAAAATAGTACAATAATGCTAATTCTTATAGCATATTCTTCTACATTTTGCTGGGTTTATATGCAAGGTGGATTTTTAACCTGTGTGTGTTATTTTCCAGCAGTGTAGGGCTTTCAGCAGTGGCCGAGTTTTAACATTTGTTTTATCTTGGGGGATGGAACTTATTTTTAAAAACTCAGTCAGACCTGCTTTCAGTCTGACATTTGCTCTGACGTATGAGACTACTGAAGGGGTACATGTATATGTGGTTACAATATGCTATTTAATCAGTGAACTACCTTTCTAAAGCAAAATACTGTGAAATGCATGATCTTTTTGTATTGTGCATGATTTGCCTTTCTAATGCTTGTGAAAGAGATGGATCTCGTTTTCTTTCTCACATAATTCCAGATAACAATAGCAATAAAAAACATTGGGAATAGGTTTTGATGTGAGAACTGCCCTTTCTTATTAATATAATTTATGAGCTTCAGCTCAGTATAGTTCCACTAAATCAAGTCTGTAGTAAGACTACCATACCTGCCTGGCTTCTTTATTTATTTGTGGAGTGGGAGTGTTTGCCATTATTTTATGCTACATAAGACATTTCACTCACATGCATAAAAAAACAACCCCACCCCACTTCAATTCCAAGAAATTATGTTGAGTGTGAATAATATATTCGGGTCACAACTGTAAAAGAGGGTATATTTTCCCTCTTCTCACAGACCTTGAGCTCCGATTCGTCCTCACTTTTCAAATATCTGTCTGGGTAGTCAAAGCTATGAAGGATAAGGCACATGCACTGGGTGAATATTAAAGACAAAGATGGTCTCAGTTGTAACAGTTTGAAAAAATGTGGAGTTCATGACTTTGCAAATACAGTGACTATTCAATAAATTACAGCATAATTATTCTAAACTGCTTTTCAAAGAAAAAGAAAAGACTTTCTCCTTTTCCCACCTCTTGTTCTTCTTGCCCTTGTTGCATTTTGGTTCATCAAACAGCCTGAGTGTGACATCCTCATGCACTGTAGAAGGATTAGCTCTTCCACACTGGCCTAACTGAAGGTAACAAAATTAGTAATAGTGGTAACATTTTATTTTAAAAAGCAATCATCATTTCCTCTTGTGACTGGAAAATAGAGGCTCTGAGAGTTCTCAGTGGTCAGATGACATCACACTGATTATTTGATGGCAGAAACTGAGATTCTATGAGATGAATCCCTCAGAACTTTGATTAGACAAAAGGATCTATTTCCATTAGTCTGCAGAGATGATCTGTTTTTCTGATTTTAGAACTGCTTATCAGATTTCATGGGTGAACCTGCAGGTCCAAAAATATCACACCAGGTTTTATAAACTATCCTACCTTATGAACCATTCATAGAGTCAGAAAGGGAAATGGCCATTTTCTGCCAAGGAATTTAACAGTAGGTATTCCCCTGACTTCTTTTAAATATTAAATCTAAGGAAAAGAGAGTATTATGGTTACTGTTATCAATTCATTTTATATTTTTATAGCAAAAGCCATGATTTTCTTTTACCTGGCAGTTATTTTTTAAATGATTAGTATTTTAAAACGATTTTATTTCATTCTACATCCTAATATCTGTTGGAATTACAAAATTCGATTCGCATCATTTGTATTAGCAACTGAATACGTTATTTGCTTATAGTATAAAAAGGAGAAAGAAGAAATACCTGGGTTATTACATCTCTGCGTCTTCTGATATACACTGAGCAATGCTGTTGGATGCTAAATACCAGGTCTCCTAAGTAGTAGTGTTCAGACAGCTTTAGAAGATAGCATTTGATAGCTATGAGATGTATTCACTCCAAAAAAATGGGCTTTCTAGGAATTAATGTCCCTGTAGCTAGCAGATGAACGTCTGCAAAAACATGCACATGAAGACAAAAGTGATCTGACTGCTCAATTTCATAAACATATTTTTCAGGAAAGCAGACTATGATCTTTCAATTTAAAGTATTTGCAGTCAAGGCAATTACATTCTGCTTTCAATGAGAGCCAAGAAGACTGCCAACAAAACAGAAGCAAAGCTGGTTGCCCTTAGAACCGACACAACTCACCACTGTTAGTCATTTTTTCCCCTCTTACAAAATCTTCAAATGGGTCTATTTTCAGTAACTTCAATGTTCTTATTTCTTATTTCATAATTAGAAAGAAGCTTAGGGTCTGTAGCTTTCATTTCCACAGTAAAGAGCTCATAAACTAATTGGATGGATTAATAGCTTCATGATTTTCAAATGCTGCTCACTTTTAACAAAAGCAAAACTCTAATCAGACAACATAAGTTCCTCTTCTGTAGGCCTTGAATCGCAGAATCTTAAGGGGTGGAAAGCACCTTGAAAGTTCATCTTGTCCAACCCCCTCTGCCAGAGCAGCAGAAGAGGAACAGATACCAAGTTGCGGTAATTCCAGTGAAGTAGAAATATAATGAGCAAATTAAGATAAGTCAGAAACTTGCAACTTTGCTGTAAAAGGGAAATGAACCTTTTGTAGAGGTGATTATTCCTTTTTGTGAAGAAGATTATCCTTTCCTAAGAACAGCCAAAATAAGCAACTGTAGATAGAGCAGGTTTAGAGAAGTTAATGCAGTGGGTGTGGGTTCTCTCTATATGCCATGTTTTAGGGAGAATTCAGGTCAAAGTCAGTGATTTTGCCACTTGACAGATCCAGTACTTATCACTTGTACAAAAAAAGAGGAAGATCTAAGTGACAGAGAATTCTGCCACCCTGGCAGCACAGCATGTTTTGCTGAGCTGAGGTATACGGAGTGGGTACTGGCTTCTTCCACAGCCCTGAGGGGAAATTACAGAATCATAGAATCCCAGAATGGAGGGGTTTGGAGGGGACCTCTAGAGCTCATCCAGCCTAATCCCCTGCTAAAGCAGGTTCTCCTCCATCAGGAGGCACAGGAACATGTCCAGGTGGGTTTGGAAACCTTCCGAGAAACAGCCTCCACACTCCCTGGGCAGCCTGGGCCAGGGCTCCCTCACCTCAGCACCAAAGGAGCTTCTGCTTGTGTTCAACTGGAACTTTCTGTGTGCAGCAACTGGAACTTTCTGTGTTACCCCTTCTCCTGTCACTGGACACTACAGAAAAAAGACCGGCCCCATCTTCCTCACTCTTTAGATATTTATCAGCACTGATGAAGTCCCCTCTCAGCCTTCTCTTCTCCACACTAAACAGCCCCAGTTCCTGCAGCCTTCCCTCATAACAAAGATGCTCCAGTCCCCTGATCATCTTAGTAGTCCTGTGCTGGCCTCTCTCCAGCAGTTCCCTGTCTCTCTCCAGCAGTTCCCTGTCTCTCTTCAGCTGAGGAGCCCAGAACTGGACACAGGACTCCAGATGAGGCCTCACCAGGGCAGAGCAGAGTGGAAGGAGAACCTCCCTTGACCTGCTGCCCAAACTCTTCTTGATGCCATTAGCCTTCTTACCTCGTAGATTACATCACAGATTAGCTGCTTAGCCTGTGTCCTTATAACAAAGTCAGCACAATCAGGGGGCAAAAAAATGCACTCTTTTGTCATTTAATTAAATAAAATAATGATTCCTGTTAAACAAACAACAGTTTCTGCTAAAAACATACACACATGGATGTTTTCATATATATATGTATGCATGTATTTCTGCACACGTACTTTGCTTAATGCCTTCTGAGTGCGAAAGTTATCTTGCAACGTGATTGTTTCCCTAAATGGGTGATACCAATTGTTTCATGAAGTCAGTGAAAAAAAATACCACTTTCAAGAAATGGATAAAGTGTAACAATTGATTTTCTGAAACGTTTGTCTCACAGTTACACGCCATGTTCTTAGCAGGATCAGGAACTTGTTAGATGAGAGGCAAAGCTCATGATACTGACTGTGCTGTGAATGGATTTGTGTGTGAATTGAATCCCCAAACTGATACTCGTTTACTGTGTTCTCAAATGCAAAAAAAAAAAAAAAAAATCTCAATAATAATTTTCTGAAACCTGCAATTTGGTAGGTAGACTGCTAAAATAAAAATATTTTTAATAAGCTAATGGAAAACAAAGATATTTTGTTCACAGAAATCCTCTAATCTTAGCTATAGTTGCCTTTACAGCAGGTAATTGTGCTGCTTACAGAGCTGGTAGAAACAAATTGATACGTTATTTGATTAAACTGGGCTGGTAAATAATCCAAACAGAAGTCACAAATGTTCTGCATCTTTAAGGATACATAGTTGACAGGTATGAAAGGCTCCAAAAGCCACATTTGCAGCTTCAGGACACTGCAGTGGTTCTATAACATAAGGATGAATCTTATGTGAAACATGAAAAGTACATTCATGAAGAGAAAAAAAAAAACCAGCAAGGATTTGGGGATGTGCATTTGTAGGAGGAGAAAGAGGTTGTTTGCCTGGTGCAATTTGTGAAACTAGTTTGAGAAGTCAGTAGTGAGCTAAGGATCTATAAAACCAAGGCAGTGCAGAGGAGACAAAGCAGACAGACCAAATAATACACAGAAGTTTAGGAACTGGAGGAAATGTGTTGACAAAGTTATGTCCTTGATAATGAAAGAAGATAATTAGAAGACCGAGAAGATGAAGAAAACTATATGAAAAAAAAGATATCTGGAGACTCTTCTGGGAGAGTTCTGTACATTAACCATAAAGTACATAAATGAGTGCAATAGTTTACAAAGAATGTAATCTCTTGATTCAGGATCGTTAAAAAGTACAAAAAGACTTTTCAATGATTTCATTATTTTGGCATTTGCCTTCTTTTGAATTGGATTTCATGCTTGACAAGTGTTTGAGAGCGCCTATCTATAGATGGTAAATTCTCCAATGCCACAAGGGAAAGCACTGAAGATCAGATTGATATCAAGGTGAAATCCAGTCAGAATTGTGCTTTTAACTTTACAAACCAAAGAATACTCACCTTTCTCAAAAGGTGAAGTGGATGTGCAGAAATGGGTATTCCTGTCTGAATGTATTTTGAAATTATAGTTGATTTACAGTTGACTGTAGCTGGGTAGACAACAAGAAGCAAATTGTAAAGTTTTTTATGGGATCTATGCTACAAAAGAAGAGATAAATTATCTGTTTTGTATGTTCTACAGTTTAGCAAGAAAACCAGTAATTTCCATAGCCTGTTTTTTTTTTTTTTTTGCATCTGCAGTTTTTGTGGGGAAACTATTGCTCTGAAAGCATTCCAGTGTGTTTTGTTGTAGTCTGAGTCATGTGCAAGTCATTTAAAGTCAGAGCCCATTCGTTGAAAACCCATCATTATTGTATAGGCCAAGGTTAAAAAGAAAATGTCTAGTTTATGATTCCACTTACTTTTCAAGCTCAACATCAACTCTTGTAATCAGGGAAAAAAAAAAAAGTGCTTGAGAAGTGACAACTCTTTGCAATTTCCACATCCTCAGTTCAACATCCATTAGACAACATCTCTTCGAAAACTCTCTTGGCTAAAATGTTGTATTTGCATCTGGGAGCGCTCACAAACATTTAAAGAAAAGAAAGAAGTGTAGCTGCAAAACAGTACAGTCACAACTCCAGCTTTTGGCACAGAAAGTGTTTTCACACCTCTACAAAAAGTCTTAGAGATTCAGAAATTCCACTTCAAAAAAAAAAAAAATCATATAGTCTTAATATCAATTCCTATTTTATACCGAGGAGAAAACAAAACCAAATCAGAAAAGAAGAGCGACATGCTTGTGAAAGAGCACAGGACCACATACCTCTTGCTTGAGGAAACCTATTTTTCATGTGCCGTCAACATGGGCTCTTTCACTTGACTTGCTCTGTATCTTTCACAGAGCTTTAACAACTGCTTTAATGTCAATGTTCATTTAAGGCCAGTATAAAACCATCTGTCTCTTCACATAGATTTTTAAATCCCTAAATGACCTCCCAATAGTTTTTAGAAGTTCTGTCTTTTCTCCTGTAGTGTCTTTGGAATCACCAACCTGGTGTAATTAAATATCTCCCTCCTCTTATTACTGAGGCTTTCCAATTAACCAGTGACTGGAAATATGTTGTCTCCTGCATTACTGTTAATTACTGTTGTAGGAACCCATTCTCATCAGAAACCCTGTGAGTGAAAACTTACATTTTGTGAGAACCCACTTCTTTTGTAAGCTGTTAGCATACAGATAACATAGCCCTTGATCTAGTTCTGACATCCCTTTATCAGTTATTCGGAAAGTGTTTGCTGGGTTGGATTTATTTCAACATCAAACTCCTCCCAGTTTTGTATTCAATTTGGAAATCATTTTTTGGAAGGTGGAAAAAATGATCTGTTTGTGAAGCTGCTTTTGGCCATAGCAGGAAGTCGTTAATGGGCAGTTTCAGTGAGTGCTGGCATCCCATAAATAACAATTATTTTCATAAGTATCAAAACTAATGCAGGAAGCCTATGGATTTGTCTTGAGGTTGGATGGACAGCTGCTTAATAACCTGCTGCATCTCACAGAGGCTTTTCCTTTGACGGAAGCACTTGTAATGTCCCCTCTCCTAGGGTTTCTCTGGTGTCTAATAAAGGCTGAGTTCATGCTGCAATCTTTCCTCAGTGAAAAGACTAAAACTGTGTCTCTTCTCTACACAAGTACCCAGTTTCAAAAAACTTGTATAATAACTCGATACCTTCGAGACAACTGCCTCTCTGTCAGATTTGGCTGAGATTGGTCAACAGTTTCAAAAGTTACTGAATTAGAAATCGGCAAAGATACCATATGTGTACTATATTTGCTTGAAACCAGGCTTGGTTTGTTTTTTGAGTTTTTTTTCTTAATATCCAGAAGCTGAAGCCACAGTCTTCATGTCTCTTTGTTTATGCATGTCTAACAGTTTTGGGAATTTAGGAAGAAGCAGCCTCTGGGTTTGACTATACGATTGTAAGAGAAGTGTGTTGATAAGCTTCTTGAACTACCTATGGCCATTTCTTATAGGGCAGACTTTAATAACCCTTCATTGATGTAAATTCCCTTAAATTTTCTGTTCTGTGCACCTTGCTCTGCATCCTGAACTGCGTCCCTAAATTACCAGTTTGTCTCTTCTGTTGATTGCAGCCTCTGCTTTCCCAAAGTCTTTCTGTACTCTTTGGTGAATATTTACATACTTTATTTCAGATGACTAAATTAGAAGGCTCATGTCTTACAGCCTCCTATACAAGCAGTGAAGGAAGGTAAGAATTCCTTTTGAGAACAACAGCAGCATTTAAACTGGGCTCTGAATTGTGCTTTAAGGAGCCTCCCACTCCCAGCCTTTCCCTTCCTCTCTCTTTCCATTATTAACCTAGGAAGACTATGTCTCTAATTTAGCTACCTAATTTATAAGACTAAATTTAGGCTTTCTAAGTACTCCTAAATGCTCAAGAATGTATTTTTCCATTTCTAGATGCTCTAATGTTAAATTCCTATAAAGTTATCTAGTTAGCTTTTTCTACATGGGCTATCTGAAAGCTACTAAAATCTTGCAATACTGTACCCAAAATAAAGCTACTTTCTGACCAATCATCCTGGTTTTGCTGACATCCATGGATTTAACCTTCCCCGCTTGTCCTCTGCACTCTACCTCTCCTGCAGAGCTTTTAACTCCTCCATCCCTTTACTGAGATTATTTGTACCAATATGGTAATCCGTTCTGTAGTTTAAAAATCATTCAGAGCCAAATACGTGGCAGAGCCCTGCTTCACCCAGCATCTGACTCTGACTGATCAGCATTGTCTGCCATAAGTCTCTGAATAATCTCAGTGTCCACTTGCAGCTGGCTTACGTTCCAGCTTCTTAAAAAACACAGTTATTCAGAAGCAGTGCTCCTCCAAAACATTGGTATTATAAATCCAAATATATTCTTCAGAGAAAATCCACAGGAAGGTCCAGAAGAGAAAAGCCAGAGCCTCTGAAGCCAGTTCCAGCCCCGGCATGTTTCTGATGGCATTAGTCTACATACTGCCATAATTACTAACTATAATCAAAGAGAAACAGGATCGTGGGCTGAACTCTGCGAAACAGATTCCTAAAGCACTTTAGGCCAGATGGCTGTGCTAATCCATGAAGATTAATTTACAAAACAAGACAAAAATATTCCAATGTTAAGAAACAAATTGTAAATAGGGCTACTAACACAGGATGCCATTTTACTGAAAGTTATGTAGAGTCCCATTACATTCTTTTCTGTGCTCTAAGAGATGTGGAAATAACATCTGTTTACTCTAGTTACACGTGAATTACAGCTTTTGAAGATCTGCAACATCTGTACTCTCAGCAAACAAGTATTGAACAGGGAGTGAGAGGTTCTGAGTGTGGAGCTTTGTGCCTACAACTTGCAGACAGTTTATTGAAGAAAATGGGATTTTCTTCTGAACATTTTTAGTTAACATTTCACTGCATCTTTGATGATTTTTCCAAGTTGAATAATTTGCTGGGAATCTGACAATGCAGTACAACCTACAGATTTAAAACTTACCTGACACTGTTGTTCTTTGTTTTTTAAAGGACTGAAATATTTAGGCATCTTCAACATGGACTGGAGTCCTAATGCTTTAGGCAGTTCTGCTTTCATATTTGTATAACTGAGCACTCCGTAGCAAGAACTGCTTTCACAATGTACTGAAACGGGTTGGCCTCAGTCTAAGAACAGGAGGTATTTTACACAATTATCACTAATCTGTGAAATCATCCATTTCAAATAGAAACTTGTTCTTGAATCGTGGATGCCTACAAAAATATACCACACAGTGTCAGTCCCACATATTGTACTTTGATAAAGCTTAATCATAGAATTTTGGAACCGTTAGGGTTGGAAAAGACCACCATCGAGTCCAACCACTCACCTCACCCTGCCAAGGACATCACTAAGCTAAACCATATCCCTCAGCACCTCAGAATGCTGTAACAACTGTAAGTGTCAATGATCCCTACACAGGCCTTACAGAGGATCCTCCTCAGACCCTCTTTCCTTAGAACAGCCATGAAAAGTTGAACTGGAGTCTGCAATGCATTCTAGTTCTTGTGAAAAAAACCACCATGGAACAAATAAAGTGACACAGAGCCCTTTCAAAAAAAAAACTTAAGAAAAGCTTGATGGAGGCAAGAAAAAATTCTGCTAGAGGAAACAAATGGCTAGGCCACGTCTGTGGGTTTTGCAGCAAACTGAAGGGAACATGGAGTGAGCAGCAAAGTAACCCGGATTATCTCAAGGGATGATAGTCTGTATGGTGCCTTGCCAAGATTTGAGATGTAAGACAGTTACTCATCTTGTCTGCAACACGACAGCAGGATTGAAAGCCGCATCTGAGTTTCAAAAAGGTTTTAGACTGCTTGTTCACAATGATTTCTACTGCCTCCAGGCATTTCTCTTCCTTACATCATGTATATAAATATCAGAAAATTAAATAGAACTTCTTAGTAAGACATTTATCTGAATATATCTGTATTGTCTTGCATTAAAAGCGTCAATGAGATCCTGAATACAATACTTTATCTTCACAAATGATTAGGAATCTCAAGAAAGCACTATCAAAGTCCAAGGTATTCTTATTATTCATCATTGTGTAGCTCCTCATGACTGTAAATCAACATCAGTATGTTGAAGTCAATGCAGTATTTGAAGCAACATTGATTTTTCACAAGCTGCAAAGCTGACCCAAAGCATTTCAGTTCAAAATCCATTTCAAATGGATCATGGCCTTACTAATTTCTCAAAATTAGCATTGTATTAATACATTGCTTCTTTGAACTTGGTGTTAAGTAAATGCAGGTTCTGTTATGCAGCTTCTCACATCAGGGAGAATACAGTGAATTTATCACATCTGACACAGAATAACCTCAAGCAATAGGTCAAAATGAAAGCATTTTTTTTGATTCTTCCTCACAGTCAGACTCAATTACCTCATGGAAAATCTCCAGTTTTGAAAGACTGGTCAGATTTTGAAGGCTGTAAAGCAGTCCCTTAGGAGTCTGTGTGAGGTACTCTGCCACATGTGCGTTTACCCAAGCCCTGTGAAACTGCCTGCAAACAGATGTTGTAAATAACTCCTGTCTTGAGTCTTATCACTTTATTGCTAAAGTAAATGAACTGGGGAGGAGACAAAGAAAGCAGAGCAGAATGAAGAAGGTCAGTGTTACTCTCTCTATAGGGACAATAAAAGACACTAAAGCAGGGACACCAAAACAGAGGTGGGAGTGGGAGGATTGGAAGGAAGGATATCACAGTGCTGTCTTGCAGCGGCACGTGATTGATAAAGCAGCAGTGTGTGAAAAGGAGAAAGGGTTACCTGAGAGATTCACATTACTTTGTGCTGCAGCACTCCTCATTTCAGGTATCTGAAAGGACACATCCATGCCACAACTTCAGTGCTTGCCCTTAGTACTGCACTTGCACTCCCTGCAAGCAGCAAGTCTGAAAAGAAAAAAAAAAAAAGACCTCGAGTCTGATCAGCTGCCACGGAAATACAGACAGAAAATATTAAACATCAACTCTTAGTATCTTAGTTTTACCTCTATTTCACTGAAATATCACTGAGGCACAGATAGATCAATCACCTTTCCTAAAACTCAAAGTACAAATCAATGGTTCAGTTTTCATTAAAGCCCAGACACTTGCTGCACTGTCTACACCCACTGCTCAGAAATGACCTGTAAAAATCCATATTGCCCCAGAGCTCCCCTGAATTAGCCAAAGAGCAGCAGCAGCAGCTAGGTCTCTTTTCCACTCTCCTGCTATATGTTTCCCATGACTAGCTGCCTAAACTTTGTACATTTAAAATCACATTTCTCAATGAATAACTGCAATTTCTAAAATTGTATTTCTGTACTGGACTGTCACAGTATGTAACTCAAACCTAATGTCTGCTGACGCTTGTGCATAAGCACACAAGAGGATCAAACCTCCCAAGTAGATAAGAGAGAGCTACAGGAGTAATTGGTAGCATCAACTACCAAGTAGATTGGTTGAATTTATCTCATAATGAGACCATTTCATTTTTGAGTCAGCAAGTTGTTCAGCCTAAGTGCAGATTCTATTATTTCCATGCCTGGCTCTCAGAGAGACTGAAAGGAGAAGAGGAAGAGACACACGATACATCGTCAGAGCTTGCTGTGTTGCTGATTAAGAGGATCCCAGAAAGCTTACTCTGCAGTACTGAGCACTCCATACACTCCATCTGCCTCTCCTTCTCAGAAGACCCAAGTTCTACAATGCTGGATAAAGAGATGGGAGGGCTCTGGATAACCTAGCTAGCCCCATTAATTCTCTGCTGCTCCTGGTCTAGGGATAAAGGGTTTATTTCATCTCTCATTTGCATCTATGGCTGAGGCACAGAAAGGAGGATTTTGCTTGGGATGGTTTCCACAGAATTGCTCAAATCTAGTGATAGCAGTGTTGCTTTGCTCCAGGTGTGCTGGATATTAAGAAGCAGTACCTGTGATTGCTATATCTCAAACTATAGTATCCACACTTAGTGCACAAGTGTCATCATCTGCCTTCAAGGATCAATCACCTCTTGGTGAAGATGTCCCTGGTTTATACTGAATTAAGGAAACTATAAAAGTAAATTAGGCAAGACTGGATACTTAGGAATGCTCTTTCCAATTAAGAATGCAAGGAGCAATTAGTTAGGCAAATTGCAGTTGGAATTTGGCCAGTAAAATAAAATTCAGTTTTTATGAGAAGCAGCAGAAGATGCTTAAGAGCACAACTCTAATCTAAAAGAAAAGATGAAATGACTGAGTGGCTTTTTCTTTGTCTTAGTAAGGTTCTTTTGTTTTCCTCAGTTTTGCTTAGAAATTACTTAATTATATTCTCTGTTCATAAACAATTACATGACACAGTGGCTTGGAAGTCTAATCCTGCAATTGGTATGGCAAATTAACAGAAATATATTTGAATATTCAGAATAAAATACCAGAAGAAATCCCTTGATCGGTAAACAAAACCCATTTTAGTGAAGTGAGTACATGTCTCTTAATAAACACATATATTCTAATACCAATGTGGAAACTGTAACTGCGAATGTGGGGACTACTTTAATGTTTGCATTTTAATCAGACCCTTTTTGTTTCTCTCATGATTACAAAAAACCAGACAGAATAGAGATGTCATTTTTTTTTGACACAAAGGTAAATTCCTGTTATCTTGGACATCTTTTATTTGTTTGTAAAGCAAGTTTTTGTTGTGCAGTGTGTAGGGGAATATCTAAACAAAACGAAGAGCAAAGCACAGTCATAACAAGCAACGTTCCCTGAACGTGATAGGGCCACGCTTTGTTAGAAAAACCCCTGATGGTAACAAAGCACTGGAGAGGAAGATAAAGGTTTGTTGTTAATATGAAAGGTATGAAAGCTGAACAAAAAAAACTGACAGGGTAAGATGATTTTAACTTCTAACTGTACATATAAATATATATGTGTGTACGTTACTGAGAATGAAAGGAAAATATTCCTTCAGATGGGTTTACAAAGAGAAGAGCTAGAAGAAGCAATTTTCATTTCTCTTTTGTAATCTTGATAGTGTAAAATTATTCTGTCTTCACAACCTCAAGGCAAAGAAGACAGTCTGCTTCTCTAGCTATAAAAAAACAATCTGTCAGGTTTTTTTTTTTAAAGGAAGTCACAACTGATTTCTCATGAAATAAAAAGCAGGAGGATTAGAGCTTTGTGGTGATAATGAAATCTGCTCAAAACTTTTACAGCGTGACCCAGAGCTCCAGCAAGGTCCTGCTTGGGGCATTGATCCTGCAATAAAGGCAGTTTAGATTCTGTAGGTTCAGGGCTTGAAACGACAAACATTTAGACCTCCTTCTTCAGTCAGATTATTTTTTTTTCCCAGAAACTCCTATATTTGAATAGAGCTGAAGGTTAAAAAGGTGAAAACATTCTCCAGCATAGGATCCCCACAGCTGCAGCACCTACACTTGGCCTCCCCTTAGAAAAGTGCTTGCAATGCAGGTATTTTTCCAAATACATATGGTCCTGGGCAAACAATGTGATGTAATGTGTTACACTTACTGTTCTGCCATATTACATGCTACTCTGTCCACTGGCACTCTTTCTGTATACCATCTATTTGATATAACAGCTGACTTCAGGTTCTGAGGCGATGCTCATTTGTTCTGTTTTTGTGGATTTGCATTTGATCATAGAATCATAGAATGGTAGGGATTGGAAGAGATCTTTAGAGATCATCTAGTCCAAGCCCCCTGCAGAAACAGGTTCACCTAGATCATGGTCACTTGAAAGTTTTCCAGAATCTCAATATGAATTTATTGACTACCCTCTAAGAAAAGAGAAGTTCATCTCTGGGTCTAAAGCCCACTCTAGTGTCTACAAAAAGACTCTGATGAACCTTTAAACAGCAAGCTCAGGCTCCTGGAGTAGAGTCAAAGGAACTAAGGCAAGGATCCAGCTTTTTGCTCAAAAGCTTTTTGCAAAGGCTGGATCTTAGTCTTTTTTAGAGCTGAACAACTCAATTTGTACAAGCAGGGTGTGGGGAAATCTTCCAGTATTGCTCACACTTGATCATTTGCCAAAACAAAACAGAATCTGTCTCCAAATTAGCAAGCACTTAAGATGAGGAATTTTCTGTCTGTATTTGTTTCTTTAGTAGTTAGCATGCTGTGGAAGGTGTGCAAACAATCAATCCTAAACCTCCTGAACACAAGCATTTCTCTGTGCCAAGCTATTCAAGGTCCAGGACCTTGAAAGTAACTTCCCAGCTTACAGAGATTGCAGTTGTTGTTAGGTGCTGGCTAGCACAGAGAGCTAGCAGAGCTCCAGTGCAGATAAAAAACAGTCAGTTTTCCCTGATTGTTATGGAGAAATTTAAAAGGAACAAAAGGAGCAGCAGCCTACAACTACTTGAAAAGCAGTTACAAAGATGATGGAGCCAAACTCTTCCTGTTAGTTACAGACAATGTAATAAGAAGCACTCGCCATATAGGTTTGGGATAGGAATTAATGAAAATACAGATAAATGTGGAACCAGGCAAGGCAATGGATGGCAACAGTTCTGTTCCAAAGGACTTCCAGAGATGCTTCACAGAATCATAAAATTGTTTTTGTTGGAAAAGACCTTTAAGCTCATGGAATCCAACCCCTCCCCTCACACTGCCAAGCCCATCACTGAGCCATGTCCCTCAGCACCTCAGCTATACAGCTTTTCAGCATCTCCAGGGATGAGGACTCAATCATTGCCCTGGGCAGCCTGGGACAGGGTTTAACAACCCTCTCAGGGAAAAAGTTTTTCCTATTCTCCAATCTAAACCTCCTCTGGTACAACTTTGGGCCATTTCCTCTTGTCCTATCACTCATTACTTGGTAGAAGAGACTGATCCCTACCTCACTACAACCTCCTTTCAGGGACCTGTAGAGAGTGACAAGGTCTCCTCTGAGCCTCCTTTAGACTAAACACCTCCAGTCCCTCAGCCACTGCCTGTCAGACTTGTGCTCCAGACCCTTCCCCAGCTCTGCTGCCCTCTCTGGACACTCTCCACCACCTCAATGTGTCTTTTGTAGTAAGTGGCCCAGAACTGAACACAGCAATTGAGGTGCAGCCTCCCCGGCATTGAGTACAAGGGGATAATCGCCTCCTTGGTCACACTGGCCACACTATTCCTGACACAAGCCAGGGTGCTATTGGTCTTCTTGGGCACCTGAGCACACTGCTGGCTGATGTTCAGCCACTGTCAACCAACAGCCCCAGGTTCTTTCCCTCCAGACAGCTTTCCAGCCCCTCTGCCCCAAGTTTGTAGCAGTGCCTGGGGTTGGTGTGGCCCAAGTGTAGGACACAGCACTTGGCCTTGTTGAACCTCATACAACTGGGCTCAGCTCATCATTCCTGCCTGGCCAAGGCCCTCTGAAGAGCCTTCCTGCCCTCAAGCAGATGTACACACCTGCACAGCCTTGTGTGACCTGCAAACTGACTGAGGGTGCACTGGATCCCCTCATCCAGATCACTGATACAGACATTAAACAGAACTGGCCTTCAAGTGGCATTTCTGTGACACAATGAAGTCAGATATCCGTTTTCTGTAGGCTTACTTATGCAATCTTGTGCTTTTGGAAATCCCTACTTTAACAAGATTTTAACCTTCACACTGTGCGTACAAGAGTGGAGATGGAAGAAATAACAACTAATAGGACAGAAAGGATACTCTTTGTGCTTACCTTAACAGATATTTTCCAAGTCTGGGGAAAAACACTGAGTAGGCATTTTGTTACTGACTGAAAAGATTTACCATTCACATAACCCCCAAAGGGTAACATTCAGCACTTTTAACTGAGATGCATTTCCATTTTGTGCATGCATACAAAAACCTCAAAATTCAGGATCGGTGAATGATTCACTAGAACAGGCTGGTACTTCACCCTTAAAATAAAAAATGGGTTTTCCAGATAGATGCATTATGCAGATGCTATTTATTGCATTCAAGCAGTTAAAATACTGTATCTAACCTCCCTGTGCAAGTGACAGTTGAGTTTGGTCCTGGAGCAATACATTTGTTCTGTTGTATGAAAATGGCATTCACCTTTCATTTATTTTAACAGAAATCAACTTTTCTAGTATCTATATTATATTTAGAGATATATACACTTCCATCAAAGAGAATTTTCCACCCCCTCATCAAGAAGTGTGTGATAATTCTCAAAGCCCAAGCATGCAACCTGTCTTCAGCTCAAAGCCAGGTCTTTGAAAACAAGCATCCCTTATCAGTTCTTTGAAGCTTTGGTTTAGGGAAAGGAGGAAAACTGGAGGCCAACTTACTTTCTTGCAGTCAGGTAGAAGAAATCTCACCCTATGACACTGTAATAGAAACACAGGGAAGAAACGAGCAGTGTAGAGATCTACGGAGTTGCCTGGAGGCCAGAGCTGAATTTACAGGAGGCTGCTCACCTCTGACTGCAACAGAACTTGTAGTGGTGCCAAAGAACAAGCATTCATACCAGGCTAGGCAGAATACTACACCGATTGACAAAGAATCATGTGTCAAGAGCAATTTTCCTTAGAAAATCCCTTTTTAGCCATAGTGGTTTAAAGGCTTCCTGCACAACTTAAGAAGACAAAAAAAGGAAGAGAATATGTTATAGCAGAACTAGGAATTCACCTGCTACAGTACTTAACGTTCCACTGAAACTTCAAAAGGTGCTCAGCCATTTCATAAAGTGGTGACTCATGTAGCACTACTTCTGTTTTCTTCCTTAGGAAAGGAGATGTTATTTATAAAGAAGTACAAAATTGAGAAAGCAGCTTGGCAAGATGTCCTGTCACATATTTCACATGAGATTTCCCATTTATAATTTATCATTTCATGAGGCTGTTCAGTTTGCAATTTCCTTTCTTCCCTTTTTATCACCAAAACGGTAGAACAAAGACAGAAATGATAAGTCAGAGAGGACCTTTTTGCCTTTAGAAATACCCTTCCCCAGAAACTGGAAATCATATTAGGAATTTATCCAGTGAAGTAGAACAAATTAACTTAGAAAGTAATTAAAAGAAGTATTTTCTTGCTTCAATTTTCATCCATATCCATTTCTATACTTACCATGTATTTTATAAATGACATGTCTATGTGAAGCACATGGCAATGGCACCCACCAGAGCTGTGTTCTGGGACATCCCAGTTGTCCCCTTGCTCTGGCTCCTCGGAAGTGCTGCCTACTCTTGTTTGCTGAAGGGCTGACATGGCTATTTTCTCTCTGCAGATGAACCAGGAGGAGCTCAGGCTTCCCTAAGCATGTCTGCCATGTTCGTCCAAACAACCTGAGGCATACCAGCAGACAGATCAGGCTGCATTTCCATGGCATCTTTAAGCCAGCCTAGGTGCAGATGGCAGCTGCAATGTGTGATCTCACCCTTCCCTGGCACCCTGGGAGACATTGCCGCTCCCAGCTTTGCACTGCCACTTGCACTAATGTGTGAGAAAGAGCAAAAAGTGATCTGGCTGGAAACTGTTGCTTTTTTTGATGAGTTTCCAGACAGAGCAGCCTCCTGACCTCACTTGCATGACAGTGCATGAATGTGAGCAGAAACACAAGGAGGCATGGGGAAAGCATGGCATGGAGCTATTACTTCTATGGTCTCAACACAAGCGTGCATCCATTATCACACTTAATTCTGTGGGGTTTGGAGTACATGAGACACAGTGTCATTCCTGGCTGGGCACTCTCCCAGAGGCTGATTGCAAATACCATAAATTCCTTCATCTTCCTTCAGGTCCTTAATCTGTGGCATACAAAGCTCTTGCCTCAGCCACTGTTAATGCTTCTAATGTCTTGTATATGTACAGTATGGACCAACTAGAGACAGCACCGAGATACAGCTGCTAGCAAGTAGGTTAAATACTAAGCAGAGGAAAACTTCTATGAGAGTTTGGACTTTGGTTCCCTTATAGCATGCCAGCAATGGTAAAGGCCACACATGTGGTATAGATCCTGGATTGTGTTACAAAGGAGCTGGGAACCTGGCCTAAAAAAGTTTCATCTGTCTGAAACACTGGAATATCTTGCAACAGCCAAGGGGGCAGAGGAGAGATGGAAGGCTAATGCTGTAACTCTACAACTTTGCTACTGCAGGTTCTGAAATACTGCTTGGCTGTAAAAATTTCACTGCTAATGCCCCTGATGAAATGCAGGCAAGCCTGTGTCAAGCAGCCAAAGGCTTCAGAGGATTGGAATTCTAAGAGCAATTTAGGAAAACTGTATTGATGACAACTTGCAGTTTGCACATAACAGAATTGCCTTTTGATACAATTCACATGACAGAATCCAAAGAAGACAATAATTACCTTATCACCTGTGGGATTTGCATGGGCCGCTTAGAAGAGAACATGCATATTGAAATAGAAAGATAAATGGGTTTTGTAAAACCAGGACTCGAGTTTGTACTGATACAGTTCACAATAAAAGACTGAAGAGTGCTTATGGTAGTTCTGTTCTGGTAACTAACTTTCTGCAATGCTTTTCTTTTTTGTTCTTTGCAAAGGTCATAGAGGAAAAAGTGGATTTAAACTCTACTTTCAAAGTAGGGAGCGTAATCATTTTATCACCATTATTCCTACTGGAAAGCTGTTAAAGAATTTTGTGGCTCTTGGTATTAGAATGGTTACTTTAATTTTCAGCCCAAATCAATACAGTTTCTATAACAAAAACACAAGCCTCAAAATTGGTTGTTCAGCTGAAATCTCCTTTGTTTGAAATGAAACTAATTTCACTTTGCCATTTCCCTTCACAGGAATGACAAAGAAGTTACACAGCAACAGACTGATTGAGCCTTTTTTATAACATTATAGCCTTTTTTTGTGTTAGGAGTCACACACCTCATAGGAATTTTCTTGCTTCTAGACCAAACACAACCAGTTAGTTTAACCTCTAGTCATAGGTCCTGTCTTCTGAAGGAATTCTTTCTACTGTTCTCTCCTACAGCCTCTCTCCTAAGCTGACACACAGCTAAGCCATCACACAGCTCCCACAGAAGCCTCTACAGAGAGAGGAGAGCACAGTAACTGTCTCCCACGTGACAACGTTTTGGTAACATACCCCAGAATGCTATTGCCTGGATTTGGCATCACATTGCCGGCTCATATTTCACCTGTAACTCTCTATAACAGCATCTTGTTTTCTGCCATACTGTCTCTGCCAGATATTCACCAATTAATATTTCTACACTTAATTTCCCTTCTTGTAGCACTTCATACTCACCTTTCCCGCAGTACTTATACTGGGAGTGACATGATCATCATAGCCTGTCTCCTTTAAGAAAGAAGAAATGGTAACTCTTCGTGGAAATACTGCTTGCAGGTGTGTTGATGATTAGTTATATCTGCTAGGGGAAAAAGAGACAGGTAGGGCTGCATATGGTGCAGAAATATTGATCAACAATTTACAATTAAGCTGTAGTGTGGATTCAGTAGGCCCTCGAAGCTGTTTTACTCCTGTAGATCATTATCTAGAAGTGAACATACAGGTCTCCTGGAGAACATCACAGGAAGAAGGCAAACTGCACAGTAGATTTATGACAAGAACAAATGTGTGTGTTTGTGCTGCGCCCCATGAAGCCAATGGATTGCAGCAGAACAGAAGGGCTGTAGGAGTCATTTGCTAGTGAAAAATGTGCAGAGCTGGTTTAAACCTTTCAAAGAACAAAAGGGAACAAGGATTCAAGCTCAGGCATGACAGTTGCCATATGCCAGAGGCTTTTTGTATAGTCTTCCTAAGAAATACAAGGCGAAGGCAGGGAGCTGGGGTGTGGAAACATCTCATTTAGGCCTAGATTGCCCTTATTTGCATTTATAGAAGTGTGCAAAGAACTTCTCTCTGTCCTTTGAACTCAGGTCACAACAACTCTGATACTCCAGAAACCATTTGTTATCTCTGTTTATCCTACAGCTCTCACAGGGAGGCTGCTAAGCTCAAATAATCAATATAGTTGCCCTCCTATCTTCACCACCCTGGAGAACAGGCCCACTCTAGATGGTCCAGTGCACACATAACTAAATGCACTTCGTGAAAAACTTGAAAGTCGGACCCTGCCTGATATCAGAGCTCTTTCTTAACAGGAGGTGCCACTTGATAAAAGATTGTGCTAATTGCAACAATCCAGCCTTGGGCAATTCCTCTGGAGGTGACAGGGTCATTTCCCCAAGGAAATCTGAGGTATTCCTTTCTGTATTAAAACCAATATTTTGCATTTGCATAGCTTGAGGCATATCATCACCCTACTCCACAATTTTTGCCCACTGTAAGGTCTATCTGCATATTATCTGTTCTTGGCTTACCTGTAGGAATGGAGTTCCATAGGAAAGGTTTGTTCCTTCTCTGCAAAACCAGCATTTACACAATTGGTCAGTGTTCCATGATTCTATGGTTTGAAAACTTCCTTTAAAAGCAATATAAATACCTAGGATAGAAAAATATGGACTGTTAGGGTCACAGCCCTTGTGTAATGCTGCTGTGGCTTTGAGAAATGAAGAGTAAGACATTTGGTAGGGTAAGGTAAAACAGAAATCCATAACAAAAACTTTGTGTATCCATTAACAATTATTCACCACAAAGGACAAAATCAGGGGAAGTGGCCCTGCTTATGCATAACTATTATGTTGCATGATTCACAGAATCACAGAATCTCAAGGGCTGGAAGGGACCTCAAAAGATCATCCAATCCAATCCAATCCCCCTGCCAGAGCAGAACCTCCTAGAGCTGGTCACACAGGAACTCCTCCAGGTGCATTTTGAATGTCTTCAGAGAGGAAGACTCAACAACCCCTCTGGGCAGCCTGGTTTGGTGCTCCCTCATCCTGATACACTGGAACATATACTGGGTTTCCACATTCTCCAGTGGCACGGATAACTATGGAGATGTGGGTATATGCTCACATAAGTAAGTACACACTCATCTCTTGATACATATAAAACAGAGCTATGACATTACACTTATAAGGTATTTTTGATTTCTACAGTGTGGGTAAAACCATCAGTTTAAAATGTCATACCAACCATATTCATTCTCACTTTAAAATTCCTACGAAGTTGCTTTACTCAAAACTGTTTTCATTATGATTTTTTCTGTGAACTTCACTTTCTTCTGATTCTTGAAGTTAGTATTCAGGCTGAAATACAAAGCAGTACAAAAGAAATACAAAGCATGGATCTCATTGAAAGCTTGCATGAACTCCAGGCCAGTGAAATCACACTCCTTAAATATTCATGTCCTCAAGGCTCCATGTGCCTCTGTATTTAACAGCATCCACAAGTACATGATTTGCTTTTCTCTTTACAGTCCATGACAGGTTGAAGACACTTGGTTGTTGGAACTTCTCTCCAATTGCCTGCTCCTTGCCAGCAGACTACTGATTAACAACTTAGAGAAAAGATTTATCCTCCAAACTTAACTTTTCATGATACTAATTCTCAACCTCTTCCTCAAGGCTTGGCAAGAAACATATTCCAGGCCAGAGACTCTCAGATAAATTTAGGATTTGTGTACAATGACAAAAATTCCTATTCTCATAGTGACTTCTGCTGCTAAGAGCTGAGAAGAATTTGGCTTGTATGAAATGAAATTAAAGATAGTAGTTCCAAATACAGCAGCTTATGAAACTGAGCATCACCAGACTGTCACTGTCTCTAAAGAAAGCAGGAAACTAAATACTTGCTGACATCCATTAGACATCCATACTGCCATGTTGGCAGTCTAATGCTGTATTTTAGTGGTTTTAATGGTGTAGTTTAATGGTAACAGTACAACAGCCTTAAGGCTGCTTTGGTAAATGCATAGATAGCCTCAACGTATACCACATACAGCTGTAAGAGTGTGGGTATGGGGAAAACCACTATGCCTTGTTCCTGTCAAAGGCAGCCAGGATCTCTCTTAAACCAGATAATCTTTAAAGGGAGGAAATGCATGTTGATTGTAGCTGAATGTAAATAGTCATTAAAATACTGGAAACAAAGTGTTCCATCCATAACTGAAATCACTGCACCTGTGTTCATGATGGTTCTCTGCCGTACTACTATGGATAAGGACTGCTCTCTGCAAATCAGAAACTCATAAGCAAAATACTCCATCAACTGAAAAGACATTAGTTACTTGTAGGCAAAATAACTTGCTTTATTGTATTGCTAAGATAATCTTTCAGAAAGAAGCCTTATCTCTTTCTGAGTACAGTCTGACTACCTTATCCCAGAGTCCAAACCAGACGAAACAAACGTCCCCTTGTATTGTCTGCTGCCTAGCACATGCCTTTTGTCAGACTTCAAAGTTCAGGGACATCTTCTATCTCATTTACAAGAGTGTCAATATGGAGAACTGGCAAAGCCACTGACCTTTGAAATACTTATACTTTGAACTGTGCCCTTACTGACACCGCCAGCTCAGAGCAGCAGTAACGCAATGACTGCTTCACGCAGCGAGTGCTGATTACTTGCACCACGAGGAAGGCAACATTAGCTTCTGCAGATAACAAACAAGCACAAAAGCATGAAAGGAAACATATACCTTGCAGTTACTGTGGTCTTTCTAGATGTCACCGATGTGGAGTTCATGGCTCACCCTCTGTGCTCACTTCTTTTGCACCCATCACCACCTGAATTGTGAAGGAACAAAGAACAGATGGATCCCACTGCCTTCGCTGTTGCTTGAAAGAATAAAGAGACTTAGAATGCCCAGCCAGTGCTTACCAGGTGAAAGGCTTCTCTGTCATGCACAGAAGACAGACATAAATCTACACTAAGGTCACTCTGGACCCTGATGACTGCTAGGTCAACATTGGCTTTTTCCAGGGGAAGAGTACAGTATGGCAGTCACTCTGCAAAATACATTGGGAAAGGAAGAAAGTACTGTCAAAAGGGTAAAGGACGGGGAAATGGGCTTTTTGCAGTTTGATGGATCACTTGTTTGATTTGACCCTGCATACTGCTGGTACTCTCCTCACTGAAAATTTACACTGAAAGTTCCTTGTCAGTAACTTCAACACTATCAACAGTTCATTACAAGTGTATAAAACCCGAATCTTTGAGTCAATCTTCCTCATTATTTCTGCTCCCTTGAGGGCAATGACCAGCCTGACACAATTTTCTTACTCTTTGGAGCTTGTGAACTTTACCTCTGCTTTTTTTCTCTGAGCTGACAGGAGTGTGAGTCATATGATCTCTGTTTCTGTTTTCTTTTTCCAGCTGTTCCATATATAGCAAAAATGACTCACACGAAGGACCATAAAGGTGTATTTGTGGATTGCCAAGAGGAAATCTGCAAATCACCCTTCCACTTTCTTTTTCTTTGCTATTCTTAAAAGGAATTCATTAACTGTCCTGCCTCACTGGCACATTAGGAGACGGATGGGTCCACTTTCTTTGTGTGGGTAGATCACCGAACTATTGCCTAATCTTATCAAAGTCTTTAGAGATCCATATAATCCTGGCCACCACCTGCAGCATGGAAGCATGCAGAGAACAGAATCAGTGATTTTTGAGGCTGTCATGCAGGAAAGTGGGATGTAATTGAAGTGTAAATACTCAAGATTACCCCTACAGTAACCGAGACAGGAAGTCTCACACTCTTTTAGCTGTCTTCAAATGTGCTGGACTCAAGCTTTCAGATGGAATGAATTTCTCCTTGGTATCAGGTGCTACTGTCAGTTACTGATGCATTTAGACAGCAAACAATAAATATCTTTTTCTTTCTTAATGAGCTTGCCAGCATGACATAAGGGCTTATTTTTTTTTAACTAAGATTTCTCTATTTGTCTCTAAAATGTGTTTTTCAGATCTGGAGGACAGACTCATAATTCTATGATCCTTTTCTAGTTTGTCATCTTGAAAACTGCTGACATATCTTGTATTTATGGGCATCCTCGTAGCGAATAAACTGCATGAAACACTTAAAGACATCAGTGTTCTGGACAGTGCCAGAGCCACAGTAAGAAACAGGCTAACAAAACAGAGTTTGTTTTCTTCAGAATCACAGGTAAAGTTGGCCCTCCAACACAGGAAGAAGATTGAGTGCCAGGAATTTAGGTTTATTGGAATTACATCCCCTCGTGCTTAATTTTCAGTCTCTACCAAATGTCAGGGTCTGGTCTTTGGTGCACAAGTGACTCATTAGACCACAGTTCCTTCTTCCTGCTCTCTCCTTTCTCCCCAGCCCTAGGAGTTATGGAAGGTACAAATCTGCTTTTCAAAATTTGCTCTGCATTGCAGCTATGTATTGGTCACTTGCTGGGAGTCTTTAATTGTAGGGGCTACAAGAAACAAGCTTTGGAAAAATATTCATGTTATATTTCTCCATAAACATGTTTTGCATGAGAGCAATGTCCTTCAGCAAAGAACTTTTGTTTAAGTTGCTAAAGAAATACTCTGGCATTGAATTCAGGCTGTCCAGCCTCCTGCTTCTTCCCTCTTCCCTTCACACTTTGCCTGTGGGAAATAATTTCCTTGTGTTTAAAGTGGTACAAACTTAGGCCACCATGACAAATTGTTTTCCTTCTAGGAGCATATCTCATTTGGTACATGGCCAAATAGAGTTGAACATGCAAGCAGCTATTCAATACCTCACTTTCTTCTTGCTTAGCGTAAAGCCCCAAGGTCTATTACCACCACCAGAAAAACCCTAGGAAAAGGACGATGATAAATTTCCCCAGGGGTTATTGCTGATAGCCATCCTCACAGCATCTTGGTGAATCAGCAGCATGTTCTGGCCTAATTTGAGATTTTGAGGCCTGATGTTTTGTAAGGACTTAATGTTACACAGGGCCATAGATTGCAAGTGCAGCCGTGAATGCTGTAGCACATTCACACATCAGTCTCCTTAAACAAGGTGCTCACAAAACTAAAAATACCCATTTGTGACAATCTGTGAAATATTTGGCTTAAATGACTTAAAGGAATCCATTGTATAAGTAAGACTGAGTTACTTGGTATTGTATTTTATACAGGCTGTTAGAAAACAACAAACTTGAGGTTAGTCTCATTCTCTCTGCCCCTATGTCCACCTGCCTGCTGCTCTGCCTTGACAACAAGTGAACCTGCTGGGCATTTTCAGCCCAATTTCACAGAAAGGGCAGTGATGTCAAAGATAATTAACACTCTTAAGGTTGCATACACTTGCATAGAGGCAGGGCCCCAGAACAGACTCAGATACAACATGGGTAGCCATTTGCTTAGGCAGAGAAGTTACAGACATAGTAAGGAAAGAGTTTGAGGAACAGAAACCTGGAAACCATGGGAAAACAGTTCTTATCAGTTCTGTAGTTCATTACAAGATTTCTTTTTCTATGGACTTGCATACCTCCCAAGTTTTTTAGGTAGGGCCCCTCTTTCTCCTTCACTATACAACCCTAATTAACTCCCAGAGAAATCTTAGGTGGGGGGAAAAGAATAATTATATCTCTCAAGGCTGCGTGACAACATATATATATATCTCAGCAGGAAAGGTGTGGATAGCAAATTAAATCTGCACAAAGCTGCCTTAATCCTGCCATTTCCTACCTTAGACGTGTTTGATGCTTGAACCTTTGCAAGCTTGCTTTTAACAAGGTGTTTTGCAAATCTAATCTTTACACATACACAGATGGGAGCCGTGGGACTAAGAGCGCGTGCAAAGCATCGCTGACTGCAACATCCCTCCCGCAACTGAGGGTTTGAAATACAGGGTTCTTGACATTCTCTTCTTAGTGAATTGCTAAATCTGCCATATTTGACATTCACATTTCAAGTGTATTCTTTGACAGCAGGAAACAATTCCTGGATTTGCTTGTAGGAAGGCTGAAGTGACAGCAGGACGTGCAAAGCACAACAGGTTTTTCATGTTGATGCAGCTGGGTCTCGAGTTTGTAAACTTATTTATTTTATGGATTTCAAATAACACTTTTAATGCCTTGCATCTTGAGAGAACTGAACAGACAGGGTCTCATTGATTTCAACAGACTGACACAGATAGCAAAAGGGTAACAGAGTTCTACTTGCGCATTTTGTTTTCGTATTCCTCCTTCTCATGGGAAAAAGATGAGACTTTTAAGTGTATCGTTTTCCTCATTCAGGAATTTGATGATAGCTGACTGAAGGAAAAAAAAAATCCCCCAAGATCTCTGTAGCTAATCAATGGTGTAATATATGAGCCCAGTGAGAAAGACGTGGCTGGAAGCAGGATGCCTCTAAGCTGTACATGCAAAATACCCCTGTAGGAAGGCAAACGTTAGGCACGCACCCATTTGTGCTTCTCTTTCCCTCCACATATGTGTCTGTACACCTAGCCACTTGCAGAGATCAATTAGGAAAAAAGTCATTCTGAGGAAACAAGATTTCTAAGGTCTTAGATCAACACTCAAGGCAAACACAGGCAGTCTCAAGCTCTGGCAGACCATGAATGCTCTGAGAGCCCGGGGTGCAGGTCACCCTGATGAATTTGACATATGCTAATGTAGGTCTGGAAGCCTAAGGTGGAAATTTGCATCTGTGCA
Source organism: Urocolius indicus (assembly GCA_013401255.1). NCBI lineage: Eukaryota > Metazoa > Chordata > Aves > Coliiformes > Coliidae > Urocolius > Urocolius indicus. Next base: position 139,801 of record WBNH01005313.1, read on the forward strand.
TGACTAGGGCAGGAATTAAAATAATACCTAGAGGATGACAGGGAGAAAATGAGGAATAAAGTGGTGGTGGCATGAAGCATAAAAATGGATCGGATGGAGCATTTGCAAAGTAAACCACCTAGGATATATTAGAGATGCCTTACTGACTACATGGGTTAATTCATTACAAATCCTTTTGAGTCCTAACTTGTGGCTGAAAGTTTTGAGTCAATCTGATGACATAGGGAATAAAACCAACATCATTCAGTGACAACAAAGCCATGTGTGCCTGAGAGGTTTTCTCTTTCCCCGTGATCCGTGATCCGCGCACTTTGTTATTTAGCTAGCAAAGGCTGGTTTGAAAAGCATGCTAAGTACCACACAGGAATTTGTACCCTAAATCTCCCAGAAACTCTGGCCTTGCCCCCTATAACCCTACTCAGAAATGCTTTCCTTCTCTTAAAAAAAACCACAGGTTTTGCTGCTCTGTTCTGCCACTAACAGGAACGGACATAATATGGGAAGGAATAATATGGGGATTGCAGACAATGTTTCCTAAGACACTTAAAGAGAGGAAAATGCACAGGGGATAACTGACAAAGGAAAGGAGTTATGAATGGAAGTGACATATCAAGGCATGCACTGAAACATCTGATGGTTTTAACCCTCTGTGAAATTCCAGATGGGGATTTGAAAGCGAGGGAGGCTGCTGCCTGCGGCCAGGTCAGTGCTTCATCATTTTTAATGAGGTGACATCACTCAAGCAGACAGAAATAGACTGCTCCCCCACAAAATCTAACAGCCAAGCAAAATCTGCAGGAGTTCCTTATAGTTCATAAATACAGTCAGGCCACAAACCCATGATTTAAAGGCCTTTAAAACCACTGATTACTCGGGCATCTCCTGTGATAAACTGCCGCACGATTTAATTATCTTCCACAGTATCAATTTACCTCGATCCCTCGAGACATCCCATTGAACTCTGCCTTCACACTGAGCAAATGGTTCACTTCCATCCTCTTCAGCCCTTTGGACACAGAGGAGAGACACATTCATCGGTCACGTGCCCCACTGAAGTCACAGACACCAGCAGTCATCTTTGACAACTTGTCCTTGCTGCTGTTTTTTGGCATCTGTGCCAGCTACAAGTCCTGTGCTCAATCAATGAGCAGAAAGTAAGGTGGGGGAGAGTGCAGGAAGCCCCCAGGCACATGCACAGGCTGGGCTGGCTTTCCAGCAGAACATTTGCTTTGCCTGCTCTCTGCCTTCCTCCCTGCTGCACCTTCCTGTCCCTGTCTGGAAAACAGTTTCCAAAGAGAGAATGCTTCCACCTCATTGCCTTGTATAACCCACTGCTAATTATGGAAAGAGGCTAGGAAAGCATTCATAGATACTTCCACTTGAGCAAGGCTTCACTTCCACATATTTCACAGAGACCTAGCTCTTCTGGTTTGATCCTGCAGCAAAGTTGCACAGCTGGTACACAACAGCCTCTGTACATTTTGTGATGACAGCAGCTCATAGAATTAGGTGAATAAGAATCATAAGAACAGCATATGGTTTCATTGCAGGATAAAGCAAAGCTGAACAACAAAAAAATCCAACCTGTGCTCCAGGCCAAAGTCACAATAGATCAAGGGAAAACCATAAGGTGAACATACTCCATGGCAGAACACCTGGGATTATGAATGCAGAGCTGCAAAAGAGAAAAAAAGAGAAACTGTAAACTTCTTCCGTTGTGGAGATGATGTTTATGAAGAAATCCCACATCTGAGCAGGTCAAACTTTGCAACAGCTTGGCTCCAGATCTGGTGCTGTGGCTCAGAGCTATCTCTGCATATCACAGGGTACATTGTTTTGCAAGAGGCAGTCTGTTTTTCTGAGATCCTCAACTGTGCTCAAGATTGTCCTTCAGTGCTGCAGTGCAGGTTAAATCTGCCTGGCTGAAGAATAGCGCACCAGGAGCACACAAGGTTTGGGCTGGGCAGCCAGGTCCTGCTAACACACTTACTTTTGCTATAAATTGCACAGATTGCTGCTGGGCTTTCTTTAAGAAAACCTGATCCTCCTCATAAGGGGAGCAAAGCCAATGCTCACGTGCTGCAAAAGTAATTCAAAGCAACAAAACCAGCAGGAGACAGACAAAAAGGTTTTTACTTTTCCAGAGTTCAAATGCCAGATCTCTGAAAACAACCAGCACTCAAGGCTGTGATGCAGAGTGAGTTTCCACATAGCTCTTGGATTTGAGAAAGGGGATGGATATAGGGAGATGGGTGCATTGGATCTGAAGAGTCAGCACTGCCTTGCTTGCTTGCTTGGTTGAATTCCTGCAAAGGAAATGCTTCTCCCAGTACAGTTTAAGAGGATCAATGGGTTTGTAGATAACGGTAAGTTAGGATTATTACCAATATTATTATCTTTAAAGACTCTATCATCCAAGCTCTGTCTCATATCTTACACAGCCTTTCAGAGAATTAAGTTCCATCAATAGAAATCAGAGATGCCTAAAAGTGTAAGTAGTACAGGAAGGAGAAAAATCATTTCTTGCAGGGCAGCAGTCAATTACTTCATTGATGTGTGCTGCTTTATAGGCTTTTCACTGCCAATCAGTGTCACAGCTTTCCATCTCTTTTCTACCGAACAAGCGCACATTATTTCACACAGTTCAACTGAGTTTAGCCTGGCGGCACTCAATAAATAAAGCTGTCCCTTGTCAAACAGTTGACTTCTTTCCCTTTGCACATCACCTCTGACCATCACTGAAGAAACAACAAGTCATCATCAGCAGTTATTGGCCCAGACAGGCACCAGAAGGCAATCTGACCATCTCCATTTCAATGTCAATGCAAAACACAGCTGGAAAAGAAGAAGTGTGTTTGTAGCCTAGGAGCTGTCTTAGAGCATTGCAAGGTTCACAGTAGCCTCCTCTGGAGCCTTTGGGCAGGAGGGAAACTCTGATTATTTGATGCAAAGCTGAGTTATTTTTCAAATGGCAGAGTTGAAGAGGAATTTGGTGGTATGTTTTTTGGGGAGTTGTTTTTTTTTTTTAATATTCTTCAAAGTAGCTAAGTGAGCAGCAATTTGCAGGGGAAGCAGCAGCCCCCTCATCACGCTGGCACTTCTTTTATCTGCTCTGCCCTTTGAGCATTCTGCTGCATTTTCCCCCTAATTGTCGTTTCTGCCAAGGTTCCTCACCAGCTAATAAAGACGTAACCATGTCAGCTGGTGAAGACCCTTTCCACTTACAGACAGGGCTCTTGAATCTCTGCAACAGCCCCTGTTGCCCCAGAGACCTCTGTTTATGCAGAGTACCATAGCCTCCGGCAAAGCCTGTGCTGTAAACAGGAGATTCTTGTGTCCTTCCAGTCAGAAAAAGAAAAATAAAAGCAGCATTGAACCAGGACCTCCTCAAGAGGGTCTTGCTTGAGTGAAACGGTACTGGAAACTCGTAAAAGCTTTGCAGTGTCCTACCCAGCTGGGAAATGCACTCGCTGCACAAGAGACAACTTAGTTCATTCATGCTGTACAACAACATTCACGTTTTTCCAGCTCACTGACTCTGATATGCAGACATGGGTAAAGACAGAGTGGAGAAGAAAGACATTTCAGCTTTTTTTTTTTTTGTGCTCCAGGCTTTTAGCTCAAAGACAATACTACCCAGTGATGAGGTTATTCCTATCCAGACCCAACTGTTATTTTTGGAACTGCCCTTTTCCAGGTTTCTGCCATCAAAAAATTGCTAAAATATATGCCTCAGTTCCCTCATCTACAAAATGGAGGAGAAAAAACACTTTAAATGTGAGGGCAAAATAGCTTTAGAAAGCTGGGATGTTTTCCTATCAGTGACCATGGAAAAGCAAACTATTTCTATCTTACCAGCTACCCTTATCTTGTATTTGAAGAGACAACAGCTTCACTTACACGGCAGAATTTTGTTGTGACTGGGTAAAGAGTTTTTGTTATTTCCACTAGGAAACCTGCCATCAACAGTTATATTTAGCTGCTTAGATCCTACTAAACCATCAAAAAGCCCTCTATTCCTATACCTCCACACATGGAGTTACCCAATAATTCAATAGATTTTATTCTGTTTTAAAAGCAACTCTACTTAAAGGCATGTCCTTAAGGATCACATCTTTCACTGAAATCAATCAACAGTATAGGGATCAGGCCCTAGGAAACAGCTGTAGAGGTATTCTGTAGATTGATTTGATAGAGAAATGTCCTGTCCCATCTAAAGTCACGCAGCTCCAGGAGGAGGTCACAAGAAACCTCCTTGGAAAGGTCATCCTCCTTGGAAAACAATAGAAAAGATAATTAATTTTATTAGTTTCCAGTTGGAAGCGAGGTTTTGCCTCCAACTCAAATTTACCCCCAGCTCTACAGAGAGAGAACTAGCTGGAGCTCAGCTCCTCTGCAGTGGTGGATTTCCTCTGGAAATGGAACAAGGAATTTTGACAGTACCTGAAGGAACTGACCCTATAATCCAAATAGAACTCTGACCTGGAGGAATGAAGCCAAAAGATACGTATCTGCTTAACTCCATACTCTATCAGCGGATTAACAGGAGATTTTCACGTGGTATTTTATGATTTGATGGCTGATTTAAGTAAAACGAAATCAAATTGTACTAAACAGGAAGAAAAACCATCCAAGCTTTGTAGAACACAGGAATGTAGGAAGGACGGTGTGCCAAAAGAAAAAATAGTACCACTGAAGTGTGCCTTGCAAATGGAGACGAACAAATGCCCCTTCACCACATAGGGTACCAACATCTTTTTCCTCAAGAGCTTTTCTTAAAATGTTGTCAATCTTTGAAATGTTTACCATTAACATTTTACGAGAATTGTCTTTATCACTTCATCCTTCTGCCCAGAGTGAGATAAAACTAGTACTGCATATATTTCAGTAAATTTTACTCCAAAGGCAGAGAAAAGAGATGAAAACTGCAAGCATCATTAGGGAAACCAAATGCTTCCATAGTTTGCAGCCTATTTAAGCTATGCCTGCAGAGCTTTTGGACTATAGTGCCAAGTTAAATGACGCTTGGTATGGTTATTTGACCAGAGGTTTCAGGTCAGGAAGGACTTGGAAGGATTTTAAAATGAAGTGTATCAGATATATAAGAAACAATATTGTAGGAAATGTTAGAGAATAATTTAAAAGTGTAATTGGCAAAGGTATTATCTGACCTGGTCAGCAAGGAGAAACTAAAAATCAATACATGCTCGGAGAAGTGATAAGGTATACCTTTAAGAAATACAAAGGTAACCCACTGGTCAAAAAGGGTAAGGACAGTGTTTTGAAAACTAAGAGGTTTTGATGTGCACTTGCTCAGTTGTATCATTACCTGTGAATTGTCGCTTTCTTGATGTTGTTGCTTTATAATATTGCTTCACTCTTGCAAACATATGCAGAAATCAATAAGCTTTGTAGGTGAATATTTGCAGTAAATAAAATCTAGTAGATAACTTTAAAAATTCCAGTTTAGCTCTTTATATTCATGGTCTCTTCACTGGTTTATCACAAGCATCAAATTAGAGAGTCAGCAAAAGGCCTAACTTGCCCAGCAGAACCCCAAGGAGGCTGTAGATATTGGCCTTGGAGGAAAACACTTGAGCTGGCTCTATTTTTTTGTGGCGATCAGTGACAGGACAAAGGGTAATGGGCACAAGCTGGAGCAAAAAAGTTCCACTTAAACACAAGGAAAAGCATCTTTGGTTGAGGTGAGGGAGCCCTGGCACAGGCTGCCCAGGAGGGTGTGGAGGCTCCCAAACCCACCTGGAAATGTTCCTGTGCTCCCTGATCTAGGTAGATCAGGGCTGGATGAGGTCTGGAGGGCCTTTCCAACCCTCACCATTCTGGGATTCTGTATGTGGGAGGGTGAACTCCCAGAGGGACTGGGGGGCAGCTACTCCAGTGTTTATTAAACACATTACTTTGCAGTTCCCAGGACCATGCTGCAACTCTCACTCCACACATGAGTAAGCCCTGTTTATAAGCAGTTATCAAACACCACAAGCTGATACATTCAAGGCTTCCTGGCCTCTGTGCTCAGTTGCCCAGGAGTCAGCAGAGCCGGTTTTGACTGTCTGGATCAGAGAGCTTCCTTAATATTTTCAGGTATGGTTTCAGTCTCGTACCAAAACTTTCAAGCCCTTATTAAAAAAAACTACCACACAATAGCCTTCCCTAATAACAGGAAAGATATTCCTAAAAAAGGATGCTGAAGGCATTGTAGCAGCACAAGAAGATGTCTGTGGCATAGCTTAGCTCTGCCTTACCCTGTGGCATCCAGAACAGCCCCGGGTCTATCTGTTATTTTTCCACAGCTTGTCTCTTGGCTTCCTCAGCCATCACAGCCCTGTATTTACACAGCTGCCTCTGAAGCTGTAAGTCAGCAGCAGCGATTGTTGCACAAACAAATGGAACATGTGGATCTTGCCAAATATCACTTACCCCAGTTTTCTTCCTCCTTCTTAAGCAGTCTATATTTTGGCACTAACAGACTTCCTGAAAATTAACAAGAAAATGCTTTCTGCTGTGTTTCATGTATAATGCAGATCTGTTTTGGCAGAACAACAACAACAAAAAAGTTTTGGATAGCTTTAGGATGGGAGAAATTACAAAAAAAGACAAATTTCAGTGTAGTGCAGCAAAATCCACTGTCACATCAAGCCCAGCACGGAGGATGCTATGTGTGGTACATGCCACCTGAGCCACAGAGCCTGCTCAGCTCCCAGCCTGTGCATGACACATCAGCTTTGGCTGGAGAAATGCATTCTGCCAGCTCAGCCCTGCTGAGCTTTGCAGTTGTACTTGTTTTTTTCCTCCCTCTTTCAGTCCTACCCCACCATGCTCAGGTTACTGGAACAGCAAAATAGCTTTTCACATCTTCAGAATGCATTTGAAAACATTGTTTTCCAACAGCCTTTTGATGATCAATGAAGTTTTCAGCATGAGGGATAAGACCAACTGACCCCCAACATTTCTTTTCTTACATTTTTCCTAATTACACCAGTTATGATAAAAGAATTTATGCTGCTCTTTGTCTCTGGAGGTATAAAATAGCCCCTGTATACCAAATAAGTGCTGTGCAGCAGGGAACGCCACACTGAGCATAGAAGACAGAGAAGGATGAAGTGTATGCATTCTGAAATTAAAGGCTTCTAAAGGTCTCTTCTAACCCCTGCCATTCTACGATTTGCCATTTAGATGCTTCCAGTTAATGACACTGCCAGTATCTGCAGCCACATTAACAATTTACCTCTTCACAGTTGGATCCTTTTTCAGGTGAGGCCAAACAAGATTTGAACCTCTGAATGAAGCTGGAATTGTAAGAAGCAGTTGTAGCCAACAGTGATAGCTTCCTAGGTGCTGAAAGGATTTGAGAAGACACTCTTTCACTTGAAATTTAGACCAGGTGATGATACTTGAATTAGCATTATTTTAAAGAGTATCATCCTTATCACATCCTTAGGAACTAATTTTTCTGTAATCAGTTTCAAGTTCCAAATTAGAATATTTCTATATTCAATGTATGCAGCTAATTTTCCATAATTATTATTAGCAGTGACAAAGTAAGTGTAGCACGTGCATTTTCAGTTGTCATAAAGAGAAACTGCAAATGTGATTTTTCTAATAGACTTCAAGGCTTCTGGTATTTCCTGAACTTCCTTTGACTTCCTACAGTTAGCTTGAGCCAGAAAGGCCAGTACAATATATCCTGTGCTGATGAAAAGTAATTATTTCACTCATGCTACCCCATAACGAGGTCAGACTTCATTAATTCTAATCTGTTTTATACACATGTTACAGTAAATGGATTTTCAAGTTTAAATAAAACACAGGTTTTAAATATAGGCCAGTAACATCTAAGACTCCATCAAAGAGGGTAATATCACTCTTACTGAACTTCCACCCACAGGACTTTGACAGATAAAGAATCAGACTTGTGCAGTTCTTTAGTTAAGTGTCCTGGATTTTGTGGTGTCTTATGTGACTGATGGGGATGACAATTGTCTGTTTTCACATAAGTACATAGTTCACAAAATTCACAACTGTATAAAAAAGTATGGCCACTTCATATTTGATTTCAGTGATGCTGTAAGTCCTTACAGGTGTTATACTGGCACCACAAGAAAAATTGAAAGAGTCCTTAAAATGTTTGTTTTCCTTTGTTTTTGGAAAGCAATGGAATTATTGGATAATTATAGTAAAAAGAAACAAATCGACCAGAAACTAGAGACATTGTCATTGTAAGAAGAGTCACTTTTTCCTCTCCAGTATAAATATGCCACTTGAATAAGAGGGGGTGTAAAAAATTCACTCTGCATTCACTCTCATGCACGTTTCTGCATGACTTGCCAGGTTTGCAAGATCAATGTGTGTTAGAAGCATATTACAGTGACACAGCTGAAAGTCTCAATCTGAGCTAAAACAGCACAAGATTTCTGCTGAAAAAAAAACCCACCCCAACCAGCTGGGAAAGCCATGAGCAATGTCCATTCTGAGCACATAAGGTGTAAGAACATGCTGCTTTGATGGGATTCCTTTTATGGTTATGGCACTGCGTTTTCTTACCTGAAGCAGATAGTGTTCTTGTACAAAGCAATGAAGCTGTCCTGGCAGATGTCCTTAGCAGTAAATAGTATTAATTAAATGTAACTAAATGGAAGTTTCATAATGCTATTGAAAGACAGATAAGCAAGAAGCTCAGTCCTGTAACTCATTGCACACTGGAATGCCAAACAATAACATGGCTAAACATGATCTGTAACAAGGCCATGTAATGCTTGAAGTTGTGTGGTGAGTACAGAGTGTTTTATTAGGTACAGTCCATCTGTTGGCTGTCTGTTAGCTGTGCTCTCATAATATCCAGTTCCCAATATCTTGAATTAAGCCTCATTTTAAACCATATATGAGACAGTGGGTCAATAAAACGATACAGTTTATAAAACATAAAAAGTGCTAGGGATTAATTTTTCACAGCAGGTCCAGATCAGTCTGTAGCTGCTTCTCACTCCAGCTGGGTCTGGATACTATAGAAGATGGCACTTCTTCCATTTTCAGGCTTAAAATCCCCCTTCAGATGCTGAAGCTGGAAGAATAAGCCTCAATTCACTCTCAAGATTCATGGCATCACTGGATGTTTGGGCAACAGTTTTTAATCCCACTCAGTCCTTGATCTCCACCCTGTGTTATGGCAGTGAATTCAAGAGCCTGTTTCTGCAGCTAAAGATGACATTGCCTAGCATTCATTTCACTGCCATCCATGTTATCATGCAAAGATCTCCTCTCCACTATGGGAAATGCAACATTTGGGTGTTATATTCAACCATTCTATTTAATACAGGCCTTAAAAAGAAAATGATTCTCAATATCACAGGCCTTGGAAACACCTTTGTAGATAAAAATGACAAGTCTCATAAAAAGGGACCCCAGGCCCTTAGTTAGTTCATTAATCTAAGCTCATTTCTGCTGTTACTCTGCCTCAACAAGTATGAGAGGTGCTACTTCTTATTTTACCAATATTAGGCACGAGTAATCATGGTTTATAGTGTGATAGTCAAAATACTTGTAAAAATTAATAGCTACTTCTGCTACTGCTTTATGGAATAGGTACTTCACTGCTCTGTTCCACTCTAGCTGGAATGAAACTCATAAAACCTCAGAACACAGCCGAGGGAAGGCTTTCACACCTTCATTGCTTGACGGTGATTCATGAGTCATTATGCTGCTATTTCAGCCAGCCTGACGACCACTAAGGCACGACACAGAATTATTACTCAAACATGACATTTCAGGTCCAGCACTTGATTTCCTGTTGACATAATTTGTATGATGCGGGGGGTGGGGGGGTGTGGAGACAGTGTTTTGCATATTTTCCAGTAGAATATCAATAATAAAAATCAATCAGTGGCTGCTGGTGAAGACTAAGACCCCTGTGATAGTAGCTTTTGAACAGATGACAGGTTTCTGGAGGTGGAGGCAAGGACACTCGAAGGTACAAGAATTTGGGATGCTCAGCAAACCGCAGCAATGCTTCTGACACTGGGTAAAGCTCCACTGCACTGGTCAATTCATACTTCAGGATTCTGTCCTTATTTGCCTACAACTAGCATCTACACTATGCACTACTTTGTTTAACATCTTCCCATCAAGACACCGTTTAATGATTGAAGCAACACTGGGGAAAGAAGCATCAGAAGACATTAGAAGATACCACGTCACACCAATTGAACACATTACAGGGCAAATCAGTTGTGATGGATGGAACTTCAAATAATAATCTGGTTACAGAGGGACAAAACCAAGGCAGATCCAGGGAATTCTGCAACATGGAAAACCGGCAGATTAGATCTGAAATGAATCTTAACTGCATAATTGGGTTTGTGTTCTGGATTTGCATGCACAAAGATACTGACAAGAATGCATGTCACCCTAAGGGCTACCAGAGGAGTCAGGCATAGAAACCCTCTCCTCCTTGGTGAACATCAATGTTGCCATTCATTTCCAAAGGGCTTGCACATACCAAAGCTAAATTTGGCTTCACAGCTTTTCCATTCTCAAGGGCACATTTCCATTATACTCCATGGGTTTTGGCTGTTTCAGAGGGTTATGATGAGTTCTTTGCAGGAGAACAGTCTAAGGCCTCTATCACTTAAGCGTGGTTTAAGGCTATGGGTAGTCAGACTGATTCCTCTGGAAATACTTGGACACTGAAAGGCAAGCACATACCAAAGCATCTGCAGGATTGCTTCCTAGGGAATGAGACACAAAAGGCTCTAGAAAAATACGGTCCTTAATGAGACTCTACTATAAAGAGCACAAATGTTATTAAACTTGTGTTAGTTTGTTACTGATCAAGCAGCACACTGGCTCTAGCAGCATGTATTTTCCAGTGTAATCTTTATTATTTGGATACCTGCTATTATGTATGCACACAGTGATGCATCCACTAATATATTTCTGATATTTTACTTCGAATGTCATAAGCACATAAAATCAGTTAATTCCTTCCATGCTATGAATGCAGAATAGTAACGTGCATTCTGCACACTGTACTGACTCTGAAGGATCCACAATTGAATGCTAAATAATGCACAAAATTCAACAAAATGCAAATAAGGTGACTGACATGATATCAGAATGCTGAATCCCCAGGGGAATACAAAGGAGTTATTAGTATTTTAGTTCACTTGTAGAAAAAAATACTTGAGAGACTATGATTTAATTCCTTTCCATTTTTATCCAAAATCCTCTCATTGCTCTGACCCATTGTGTATGACAGCTGCATTGCAACATTAACATTAATTTGCAAGTGCAGCTGGGCTCCCTCGACAGTGAGACAAAGCACAAAATATTGTTAAGAGAGAAACGAAGGGTGGAGTTACACATATACTTAATTTTGTTGTACATATGTTTCAGAATAATTCATTATAAATATATCCTGCTGCAAATTTGAAAACTGCAGTCCTCTGCTGCTGACTTTGCATCACTCAGGTCATATTGTCATAGAACCCCAGAATGGTGGGGGTTGGAAGGCAGCTATAGAGCTCCTCCAGTCCAACCCCCTGCTAAAGCAGGTTCTCCTCAATCAGGGGGCACAGTCTCCTGATCATAATGTCTAAGTTCTAAAATACGTTAGTTCTAATGTACATCCAATTGATACTATGGTAGAGCACCTTTCATCCTGAAAGCTACAAAGAGGACTTGTTATTTACAATTGATCTGAAATCCTCATGCACAAAGACACTGGGGGAGATTAGCCCAGACAGTAAAGTCAGGATTCACACACCAGCCATTGAAGGACTCTTGCTGGTTGACCACTTACTTAGAGATGGCCACATTAGGTTTTATGTAGTCATTTCCAGAGCTCAGATCCTTCTCAGGAACTGATACTGTGCCATGCTTAGGTTATAATAACACAGATTTCTAACCCTCTCTGCCCTTCCCTCCTCTGTCCTGTTACTGTCAGCTTTGGTTTGAGCTCATCTACATTTCTAATGTTTCTTCTTGGGCGCTGCTGACAGCTTCAGCAGTGACCTCTCATCCTGCATTTTCTGTGTTTCACTAGAGGCTTTTTGTATTACCAAAATCTCCTCTAGTCCCTTTAGCTCTCATGTCACGCATGTACCAAGCTGGTGATCTAAGCCCAGCTCTTTATGAGCCTGTCCTGCCCTTAATGCAAGTGGTGGAAAGACAATGACAAAATGCAACATGAGGAGGACTTTTGTGTTACCTCCTAGCAGCACATGGAACAACACATTGTCAAGGGAGTCCCTTTTATACCATCTCTGTCTACTGGGGTCAAAGCAACTAACACCAATTGCACTAGAGCTTTAGTTCATTGTAGAGTGTTTAAATGTTCAGAGCACCTTATAGGCTGCCACTCACCGTGATCTGTTTGCGCCCACTTGCTTTGTGACTGTGTTTGTCTGTGAGAAGCTTTCTTGCAATACAGTGTCTTGTGTGTGACACCACATCCAAAACCTAAACCAATTCAGAACTGATCTAGGTACCCACCAAAGCACCATATGCTGACGTGGACTCAGAAATCACAACCCTTTTCAAGAAATGAGAAGAAGAATAGAGAGAAGCGTCTCTGCGGCAGTATCAGCTCTGTGCTCATGCGCTTCTTGGAGTTCAACATCCACTGCCTGAAGACCTGCCTCAGCCATCACACCTTTCCATGGGTATTAACTTTAAGTAGAAGTAGAAATAATGGGAAATTTTATATCTTGATAAAAAAATCGTGTATTTCTTTGGATTAACCTCTGCCTCACAGAGAGAGAGGTAGTATCTCCATTATTTGTCTAATAAGATGTCTTATTTGTCTAATAAAAGAGAATGCTGCGATTTATCTATCAGTGGTTTGCCAAACATCTCATTCATTTTGGTTTGCACTGTAAACCTTTAGGATGAGGGTGCTGATATTGTTGAGTACCTGCCAGTCCTCAGGGAAGCTGGAAAAGGTTAAAAATTTATTGCAGGCACTCTGAATACACTAATGTCTTGCAGACAGAGCTGGCATTGATCCTTTGCCTTCTGCCAAATCTTCCACAGATGAGAGTAGCTATTTGCTTTCCATTGTGCAAGCAGAGCTCCTTGAAGAGAAATAAAATCTTCCTAACTTGGAGCATACTGCTTGGAGCAGAGCTGGATTTCTGTTACACAACGACTGATTATTTCCATCTTCACAATATCTGGGGCAAAGAAACTGAGTTTTCAAGTGCTCTAGGTGAGCAGCAAAAGAACTGACAACATAGAGATGTCAACAGAAGCCTGTGAAGCATTTACTTATCCGGACACAGGCAGAGCTGAGGTAGTAGCAAAAAAAAGCATACTTTTTAATTTCATTAGGAAAGAAAGGTGGAGCCTGTTCAAAAGAGAAGCAGTTTGATTTGCATGAGTATAAGGAAAAACTCAGTCTAAGGAATTTCATTGTGATGGTGAAAACAAGTGACAAAAGGTGTCATGTCTTCCAAAGAATTTCTGGTGCTTCTTTTAGTAGAGCACTTACTGAAAAAAAAAACTTGGGTTGACTCTGTTTCTGGACTAAATAAGTGTTTCTCAGCTCTAATTTCTGAAACACTAGATTAAAATGGTACAGACTATTATCAATATAGCTTTATCAAGATGCTACCAAATCTCTTGCACTGTGCTACCTGTCACTGAAAAATAGATACTCTCAGCTCTTGTGAAAATTAATGGAAAGAGCATATGAAATCTGACATCAGAGCATAACTCTTTATGAAGTCTGCTTCTGAAGCATTTCTGCAATGCTTTGATTTACAGAAGTATGTGCTACAGTGGTCCCTGAATGTCCCGTCTGCACTTGGAAGCCCTTTGAGCTGGGTACCATTCAGGCTTGCAAATGGAGATGGTCTCTGTGGAGTGCTAGTCCAACTTGCAGTCCTCTCCAGGCAGCAAGGAGGGAGACAGAAAGTTGAAAAAATAACCTGTGATATTCTCTGTTTCCATATAAACCAACTTCATTAAGACAAACAGGTTTTACCTCAACTGTGCATGAATATATATTCTAACCAGACTTCTAAGCAAATTCCTTTTGAAGGGACAAATCCTGGCTACAGTCCAGCAGCATCCTGTTACAAAAAATTGAGTAGAAATGCAAAACAAGGCTGGTGTAGCACAACCTACAGAGACAGCTGATAATTTAACAGGAGCTGTGCATCAGCTGGAGTCACCTGCCATGTGCCCTTGTCCCAAGAGTGGTAGTGTCTTCATTCAACTGCTCATTTTTCTGGGCAAGTGATAGAAAACAGTGAGTTGCTGTTACTATTTAGTTACCAGAATTTTGCAGAGGAAAGGTCTGACTTGTTCTCAAATACACAGCTGATCTTGCCATCAGGTTTTTATGCATAAATTGCAAATGCTGTTTTATGCAACTATTTTAAGGGAAACATATTCACTCTTAGCAGATGCTTGATGCATTCAATAAATACATGTCCAAGCAGTAAGGTTCTACTTTTGCTCTGCATTACACAGTGCAGAAAGCAGCTGTGTTGAGAAGGCAGAGTGAAAGAATATGGATGGTATTTGCATGAATCTTGTAATTCAGACACTTCAGAAAGAAAATATGAATGGGTTCCTCAACAGGCTGATTGGGCTGCCCTGGGACTGGCTGGATGTGGCCGCAGCCTGGAGTTCCCTTCCTGACTAATCACCTCTTTTCTTGCATAGGATTCATTTGGGAAGTGTCTCTGCATGTAAAGCGGAGCTCTCTTACCTATATTTCTTCCCCAAAGAACAATACTCATTGCACTAAAGGTTGTGTCACTGAATATTTGAACACACTAAAAAGTGCTCTCAAATCAGGGGAAATTCATGGAGATTTTTTTCCCTTCTGACACTCTTCATTTTTTTCCTACTAAAGGGTTCTCCTTCTTTACAGGTAGGTTTCTGGTTACCTTCAAACATTTTACCAGCTCTTCTCTGCTTCTCACTGATCACCACGTCCCAAAACTTTGACCATTTGTATTAACAGATGTGATGATGTGGTTGGGAACTGACTTGCAGACTGCTTTCAACTTCAATTGCTCTTTAACCAAGGGCAGCTGAAGCACTAGAAAACCCTGGATAAGAGACAGCTCTGCTCTGTTTAGAAGAGGATTATTGTGGTTTAATTTAAATTGCTGCCTTAATCAAATTGACATAAGCTTGCTTGATATCTATTTAAGTTTCTGTATTATTTTTTCTCTTGTTTAATTAAATCCATTTTGAACTGTGCTTTAAGGCAAACCTGCATGGCTCTGTATGTATACAAGCTCTCAGATGGTGTTACCGAGATCCCATTTGGAAATGGTACAGCTCATTAGCTTTGCTGGCTCACAGACAGTTCAGAGCAGTTTGAATTTCCTGCCAATTCAATGACATTATTTAGTTTGTATTTAAAAGCTCATGTTTCCTTTTGACCCACGATGGTCAGCAAGCACAAGCACTGAAGGGCCTGGTCTTTCATCAGCGTCTGCAAGAGGAGAAGAGCTCTGAGACTTTGGACGAGTGCGGTGAATTGCCTTTTGCTTCCTTTTACTGCTGTTCTACAGAACAGAAGGAAGAGACAATGTGAGCTTTTGTACAAAAGTGAGGTGACCTTTCCAAGTTACATGTGGGATCTGCTGCTGTTTCTATAGAGACCAAATGCATTAACCTGAGTCAAGTGGGAATGCCTGAGGCTCATTGAAAAGGATACCGTTTCTCAGAGAGAGCTGCTAGATTTAAGTAAAAGGGTTGATTCATGTGTTTTACTTTTTAAACAAAGGGAAGCTGCATTTAAACCTTCTCTATTGAATGTCTGAGCAAAGACAAACTTTTTGTGTCTGGTTTTGGCTTCCAATTTCCAATTGCATCAACCTTACCCAAAAAACCCCATCCTATTTTAGAGTTCCAAATGCTTCTTTGACTGAATAAGGCTCTACAAGAGCCTTATTGGGTTTGGATTGTTGAAAGGTGCTTCTTGTTCAGTCAAGAGAATGGAAAAATACCCTAAGATGCTGCTAAGTTTATCCATCCTGCATCCATGAACTCATAAACTGAAACGAAATCTCCACTCAAGGCAGATCCTGAGACCTAACTCATTCTATTCAGAACAACCCCCATTTTGTTTCAATATTCATAACTTGTGCATAGAATAAAATGCTTTTGACTATGTGGAAGAAATGTTTTAAAAAAAAAAACTAAAGAGATCAGTCACAGAATCACAGAATGGTAGCGTTGGAAGGGACCTTTGGAGATCATCTAAGTCCACTCCCCCTGTTCAAGCAAGTCCACCTAGATCAGGTCACACAGGAATGCGTCCAGGCAGGTTCCAAGGACCTCCCAAGAAGGAACATCCACATCCTCCCTGGGCAGCCTGGGCCAGGGCTCCCTCACCTCACAGTGAAAGAGTTTTCCCTTATGTATAAATGGAACTTTTTGCGTTCCAGCTTTTTTTCCACTACCCCTTGTCCTGTCACTGGATACAACAGAATCAAGTGATGCCCCAACCTCACGTTCCATTCTGGGAGCTACCAAGAAAAGAAAATAATAATTAATTGCCATAATAACTAATAAATTATTTTCACTGTTTAATGAGCAGGTGGGTGGACAAGGATCATATTACAAGCTCTGCTTGCTAGCCTCTGCCTAGATACACACTGTCTGATCACAACAGGAAATTCATTTTCTGTCTATGTGACCAAAGAGCTCAGTTTTAGTGGAAAGCTGAGGTTCTGGGATTCTGGAGAGAATTCAGATTTGCACTTGGTTCACCACTGGTTACCCCTTCCAGTAGTTTCCCCTCTGCATTATCTGCAAGGCTGAAAACAGCTTTTTTTGTTTAATGACTTTTTTCCCCTCTTAGACATGCACATAGAAGCCCTCCTCTGGCTTTGGGAGGAGGGGTGTGCCTGCTGGGCTATAGAGGTAAAAAAAAAAAACAAACAAGTACTGAACATCAGCTTATTCTTTAAAAACAAAAATGAAAGAAAATAAAACCCCCATAGTTACAAAATGGCACAGATTAAAGGCTGATTTAAAGGCTAATTTGACCATCGTTGCAAAAGAGACAACCCTGTAACTTACAAATAGGAAAAACTCTAATTATCGTTCATGACAAAGAAACACCGTGATTAGTTTGAACTGTGCTGAACTTTTGACTACTTTAAAGAAAATATTCTTCAAAAAGGCAACCAATGCATAAGCAGCCCTTCATCTTCTACCTAGCTTGGCTGACTTTTAGATCAAACAAGTCGTCTTGGAGTTTATTTATACAAAGTCTCCTTTAGATGCAAGAGTCCCAAAAGGGCTGTATAAAATGGCCCTTTGAGAAATATCATATCTATCAGGTAATAAGTTAGAAATGCAGAAATTAGCAGATTAAAGAGAGATGCTGGGTAGTGGCAATGAAGTAATTGGTTTCCTCATCTCGAATACAGCATTAAATATTTCTGAATGGCTCTCATTTTCCATTTGGCTCACGTAACACACACAAAATGCTGCCCTAAGGGCCTCATCACTCTATTGATCTTAATAGTTTTGATGGCACTGCTCACTGCTGCGTGTTAGTATCCCTGGAATGCTTAACGGTCACTTTTAGGATGCTCTTTGAGCAATCATCACATTGTACAACCCAAGGGTGAAGGTTGTGTCTCAGACACAACCTGCTTGAAGTCTTGTTTGCTGGCTTGCTGCAGCTGAGAGACAGATTGTGCACTGCCTATACCTGGTGCTCTGGGTTTATCAGGTCGTGGAGTGAGAGCATGTGAAGAGGAAGAGAGCACTGACAAGGAGCAGAAAAGCTTTCTGAGTTGGAGCTGCTCTGATCCAGTGCTCCACGGGTACGTCTTCTTTGTTTGGTAGGGGTTAAGCTTTTTATTAAAGGCATTCGTGTGGGCTCATGGGTGCTTTGTATGCCTGCACAATGCGATACCTCCAGATAAATAAAAGAGCATCCGTTTTGAACACAGTCCTGGTTTATCCAGTGTAATAGCACATGCATATGAATAGACTGGAAATATTGACTTAGAGTAACGGAAAAGGTTAAGTCAATGTTTGCTCAATGCTGCAATCCAGAAGTCATTTTTAGTGCAGCAAATTCTGAGATTCCCAAGCAGGAAGTAAACAAAAAGGTCAAAGCAATTAATAGATAAGTTAGGTGAGCTTAGTGCATGCACAAACAGGCACAGCAAAGCAGGCTGTTTGTTCCAGTCTGCTACTCAGCCTGAACACATGGGCAAACTTTTATTGCCTATATGGTTTTTGCAGTTGCCTGTTTCCCTCCCTTGCAGGGGCATTAAGTCCATCCTTGCTTAGGGATGTGACAGTCAGCAAGGGTATCGAAGAGCAAGGAATGCAGGGATGCACATTTGTGGGGGTTGTGTTTTTCTGCAATAGGGAGACACTCCTGTTCATGATAGCAATTAATATATTGACTTCTATAGAAGCAGGACTAGGACTTGAAGGAGTCATCAATCTTGTTACAGAGTATTGAGCAGAAGTGTAATAGATGCTCAGTTTGGTCTGTATATTTTTCATTTGCAGTAGCTATGTATCACTGGATAACATAAGTTTATAGGAATTGATCTGATAGCCCGAATCTGTAACTAAGACCGTGTAGTGCAGTTCAGGAAGGTGGGATAGTGCAGGCAGGGGAACAGCAAGTCTTTGAGCTTTCTTGCTTAGCAGCAACCACAGCCAGTTACCTGGACAAATCCTTGTCTGTCTTACTGCTGCTAATGACACCATCTGTGCTACTTCATGCTGGGCAGCGATGAAACAGTTAATGTGACTTTTGTGGGAGAGATGAGCTCCTTGCAAGCTCGGGTAAGTAAGTAAGTCAATATTGCAAAGCAAACTCCATAAAGAACCTCAGATCTTCCAGCAGAGAACCTTCATTAAAGCAGCAAGTGAAGCAGCACACTTATTTCCCAGGGGTCAACCACTTACACCTTAAACTTTCAAAAAAATGAAATTTATTCCTCATATTCCAAAAGACATTCTACACAGCAGTGCCCTTTTGGGATTACAAAATCAAAATCTCTGACATTTTCCTGAAATATCTGTGATGAGAAGGAGGGCACAGGGATCACCTTGTCAGAGCTAACAACAATCTGAGGGATGCTACAGTGCTCTGCAGAGCAAGCATTCTGAATCTCTGAGTCACCCTTGTTTGAGTTGAGCTACCTACAGGAAGAAATCAACATTCCAGCAAAGTCTGGAAGTTTACACAGCTACAGAGATAAACAGAACTAAAGTCTTCAACTGGAGCTTCTAAAAAGACTATATTCACCTGCAAGTACTTTTCAGATGAGGCTTATTTCTATCCGAAGGCTCCATCATGACTAGATGTGAATTTGCAGCCATAAATGTGAATGCTTCCAGGAGCACCTTGCAACTGGGAGAAGTCTTGAGAGAATGAATACAGGTTAGGACCCAGTGGAAAAAAATGGCTAACTTGAGGCTCTTTATCCTTAAGATGAGTAGATGGAAAGAGAACATCGTAACTTCAAAGTGCCTAAAAGACTGCTGCAAAAGAAGTAGCATCTTTATTTTCTTATCAGATGGAGTAAGAAGTAATGTGCTTAAACTGTGGGAAGATTCAGGTCAGGCACTAGTAGGAGAAACTTTCTAGCAGCAACACACTGAAGCTTTACTTGGAAGCTCTTGGGTTCCTCTTTGCTGGGGATATTGAAGTCCTAGACCAATCTGGTGACCTAAATATAGCTGACGTTATCTTGTGAGGAGGCCAGAGCAGCCTGCTTATTGAAGTCCCTTCAACACTGCTTCTTTTGCTCAGGGTCAGGAAAACTACCATGGACCAGGTCAGTTCCAAGACTTCAGAGAAACTTCAGAGAAGATGCAGGAGATATAATGTTTACCCTGACAGAGGTGTCTGCCTAATCTCTTGATTTACTTGTGACACAAAGACAGCACTCCAACCTTTCCAGTGTTTTATTTTAACTCACGTGCATCATTTCTGGGACAGCAAATAATATTGGAGAGGTTTTTACACAGTTTGTCAACTGCTTCCTTAGCCACAAAACATGACAGCATGACACACCACTTATCTGAGGGCAGAAATTTTAAACCTTCAAAATAAATTTCCAAGTTGAGACTCAACTAGATGTCAAAGGGGAACTGCAGACCAAACCAGATATTAATGTATTCCTGCACAAATTACTCTTCTAGAAAGCAACTTTTCTCATGTCATATGTTTGAGATTTGCAGGTAAAACTTAGAAACATGCCTCAGAGTACTAAAAGTAATGCACAACATGTACAAGGTTGGACACTTTTCCCTGGCATCAGCCACATTGAGATTCTGGGAACAGCTTATATTACCTCATTCATCAATCTCTTGTCCTGTTCTGTTTCTACATGATTCTGACTTTAAGTATAAAAAATGTTTCTGTTTTATTTAATTGTTTATGTGTAACAGATAACAGACCATAAGGAGGGCAAGTGTGGTGGAAGAGCTAAAGCAGTGCCTATTAAGTATGTGTGAGTCTATGCAACAGCTCACCTAGACGTAAATGTTGGGTACAAAAAGCTTTTCTTTTTGTAGTTCTTCAAGAAATACTTAGACTTAAGAAACTAAACATGGGAGACGCTCCATAAAGAGCTCTCTCTGTGCTCAGACTACTGAACTGACAGGCTAAGATGAAAAGGAGAATTAATTAGAATTAATCTTAGTAGGAATAGGGGAACTGTTGGAAACGGATCAAATAGTTGCAGGAGAAAGAAACAGGCTGTTTCATTACCAATTAAAAAAAAAACCCAAACCAGGAAGCACAAACATTTTTTGATCTCGAAATCAATTGATCCAAAGCAATTTGCACCTCACCAACCGAGGAGTATTTTTTCCACAGCCTGCAATGTAATGTGGAAACACCTCAACTAACTTGAGTGAAGCTAGGTAAAATAAAGCAGTGTAAACGAACTCAAATAGACTTCCATTCTGACACAATTAGACTGCTTTCTGTGCTTAAGATATCCTGTTTTAATCTACCTCAAACCTTTTCCCACTGCACTAGCACTGACTTCTCAGTTCTGCTCCTTTGCTGCAGAAGGTTGTACTGTGGTTGAACAGAAAAGGTGGGAAGTGGCTGAATTTTAAGCTGATCTGAAAAGTCTTTTTGCTTTTTCGATTCTCCAGAAATTGGTTTCTGTTTAAAGACCTTGTGTTTGACTTTTAATTTGATGCTCTCTATAGATTTGTGGGGGTTTTCTCACCATTTGATGTGTCTAAGTAAAGCATTCTCCTGAAATAAAGAAAGGAGGTTTTGAAAAGGTTCATTTTAATGAGGTTCTTACTAATCCAATTTGAGTTTGGTGGTAATTTGTTCATACTTTTGATTTAATTTTGATTTATTAAGACAACATTTCAGTTAAAAAATCATTTGCTCTGTGCCCATCAGCATTTTCAGTGTATTTAACAAAAAAAAAGCCCAAAACCCACCTTAGTCATCCACGTGCATCTGCTTACCTGCATCACAGTGCAGTTTCAATATCAAAAAGGAATTTCACCATGTTATGGCCTTGCTAACAGACTTCTGATCCTAGGCATGAGAAAATTACACGTCCCTGCCCTGCTCACACTGCAGTGTGCTCAAGGAATGTCACAAGTGACTGCAGACCGTAAGGCATGCAGCCACTTCAAAGATTCCATCCTGAGCAGACATACAAGAATCTCCCTCTGCACTACCAAGTACATTTTTCATGTTCTACACTGTTCAAGAAATATCCAGTTTATCCATTTGCTTTCTGAGAAGGGTGAAAAAAAGAATTCAAGACCTTGGAAAGCCTTATGATTGCTGGATAGAGGAGAAAATTTGGATGATAGGGTCCACGTGACACAAGCTGACAGTACATGTTCTACCTAAAGAAGCAGAATCAACTGTGAGATTCAGGAGAGTTGAAGACTGGAGCCTTAGAGTAGTGTCTTCAAACCAGCAACCACTGCAACACCAGAAATATCCCTTCTGAGGAAAAATTACTTATATACTACTAAATCCTGTCCCAAACAGTGCTTGCCAACATACAGATATAGAAGGCAGAAAAGTTTGTTAAATTTATCCCCAATAATTTAATTTATCCCTAGGAATCATTGCATTTTCATCCCTGTTCCTACAACTATTTTGCCTTCCCCATGCTTACAGGATAATTTAATAAAGATAGCTTTGTACTTATAGAGACATATTATTTGGTCTGCATGCCACTTAATGTGCTCCAAAAAGCAGAGCTACCCCTCTGAAGCTGTCTGTAGGGGAATGTATAGAGGTAAACATTTTCAGAAGAGTAGGCAAGGATTTTCAGAAATAATTAAATAGACAGAATTCAATAGCAAGCACCTCTGGTCATATTATAATGACCTCAGAGATATTTACAGAGAGGAACATAAGAGAAACGAACGCAGATCAAGGAGAGTAAAGTCATTGGTCTTTTAAAACATCTCAGAACTGCTTTTAGGAAATGTGCAATGATAAAAGGAGTGCATCAAGTTTGTCAACAGAATACTCAGATAATTTGTGCTTACTATAACAAACTGCCCTTTCCTTCACATATTAGCTAGGTTTCAAATGATTGAAAGAAAGCGCCGAGGGAACACTTGTGAAATAAATCAATCAGCAATATTTGTCACTGAGCGAGGCAGACAGTGCCACATGAGGCCATGGGCTGCATTCAAATATTTGCCAGTTTTTCAGACAGGCAATTAGCACCTCAGCTTTTTGTAGCCCTCTGATGTATTATGTCATATTTGCACACAAACACCCTCTCACTCACTTCTGCATTTGCCCTTTTAACCATGTCTCTCTAATTGAGCTCTTCTGATGGGGATTAGCAAGTTACTCTAAGATGGCAGCTACAGTACTTCACCTGGAAGTGATGAAGGTCATGGGGGCTGAGAAACAGATGAGTTAATCGCCTTCTGAATATGAAAATGACAGTGGAGGGAAGTGGTCTATTCTGTGCAAATAAAGACCTTTTGCAAGAGTAGCTTGTTGAGTTCCTCACAGCTTCTTCATCATAGAAAGTGAATTGTAAAAGGATTTTGAGGAGACAAAGGCACATGCTGTACTGCTGTACAGCAGTCAAAACCTGGTAATTATGTCTTACCAGAAATAAGTACCCAAAAGAGGAAGTTTTCAGGACTTTTAGCAAGTGAGGAAACTCTTTTCCCCACCCTTCAGGCTCAGTTATGTGCACCACAACTTCAATGGGAACAGATGAGTGCAGCAGCAGCACCACCACCAAAGTCATCACGACTTTCATGAATGAAACTTAGAGGGAGATGGAAAAGACAGGACTGTCAAATCAGAGCTCAGACTTCACTGCCTATTGGCCCAGGCCTAACAGGTTGCAGCTTATCAGAGATCCAGTGGAATGGTGTTATCTATTGCCCTTGCAATGCAGACTATGCATATTTAACCAGCTAAGGAGAGAAGGAAACACTCTGGTAAACACAGCTGATTCCACCTCTGGTGTGTCACTGGATCTCAATCTTCCAAAGGAAAGAAAAACAACTCCAACAAAAGTGCATTTTATTTGGAAGACTGAAAAGCTTCCCATGAAAGATAAAATTGCATGTGTTTGATCCTAGCATTTGTGTTATTGTTCTGAAAAGCGCAAAAGACAGAAATGTTTAGACATCAGATTGTCAGCCTCAGGGTAAGGCTGTATTTTCCATGTATGTCTACAGTATCTAGCATAATGGATAGCTCTGCAAGCTAAATAAGTAGTAACTACTTAGATGCTTCTAATATCTGCTGAGATTGCCTCACAATAAAGCATTTTTTAATATCTAAACCATCACAATCAGGAGGAATTATTTGTTTCTCCACCAGTAACTCCAAGAATGGGTACATAAATATAGAATCTAGTTATATGGAATTGCTGCCTAAAGCTTAAGGATTAAAAAGCAGGTAAATCCTCCTGCAGCTTTCCATTGCTGTAGTCTGCATACGCCCACTATACAGCGAAAATCAAAACCATTCTCCTAAGATAGAGCAATTCCCTACCTGAACAGCACTCATCTGTCTGTGTTCATGTTGAGAAATCTCTGACATATATTTTCCCGCAGGCACTGAAATTTCCAAGTCACTCTGAAGTTAGTGGGTGTTAGAAACCTAAATGACTTTGCAGATCTGAGTCTTGATGTCAGGCGAATTCTTTCTACCATCTTTAACACGAGGTCCTTTGTGCAGAAGGCTGAATACTGGTGGCAAATACTCAGTGACAATTGCCGAGAATGTGAGATCTTTCAAAGGTGGCCAAAACCGAAGCTACTCTGTGTAATATTAATATACCAAATCCATTACTCATCACTGCTTCCGGGCTGTTTAAATCTGTGGCTGAAGGAGGCTATTGCCTGAGTCCTTCATACAGATCTGCCAGCATCCTTTAAGGATGAAGCTCAACTGTACATGATAGGGTGGATAATACATCTTTTGTTGCTATGTGGGTAAGCACAATAATTGCAACTATTTAGAGGATAATTGCTGTGCTCGATTTTAAAAGGAAATAATCTGGTTTCCAAGGGGACTAACTTTGAGGCCTAAAGCCTGTAGTTTATCTCAGTGCAGGAATGGGATCATTATGGAGGAAAACAGAGCAGCCATCCAATTCAATTACCTCAATTGTATTACGAATGTAAGAGGAAATTGTATGTATCCCAAAAAGGAAAGTTTCCCACTCTTCTCCTTCCACCCCACTTGGAACCTACCCTGGAAGCTATTGGTCTCCTGCAGACTACAAGGGGGCTTTTGTGCTCAGGAAAATGGCAAGGTTTGTTCCTTGCAGATTACTCAGCTATCTCTAAAACCCTTCTTCCTCCTACATGATCAACACGCTAGAGCCTATCAGGCTGTATTCATTCACCCAGTTAACCACTGCGCTGACAACTCCTTGCTGGTATTTTTGCAATCAACAAAAATGTACTTGAAGAAAACCCTACTGCTTGGAACTTGTCAACTATAAATCAACTACTCTAAAATTTGGTCTCCTTTTGGCAAAAATGTTATTTGGAAGATCTAACAAAACAGTGTTAGGGGTGGGGAGAGGGGAGGAATCATGCTAGCTCCAGAAGCTTTTATTTGGTACTTGGATATTGTTGTATTGGTCTCTTCTTCCAACTGGACCAACATCCCCAGGTGACTGAGACGTTATGTGACCTGAACAGCTGATCAGCATATAGTTATTGAAAATACTGCAGTGGGCAATGAACTGCTAAGGTTCTGCTCCTGAGGGAGCTGGTGCCAAGCTGGGATGTTCTGCCTGACCGACAGAGCTGCCTGCCCTGCTGCTGGGCTGGTGTTTAATTAACCACTGCAGCCATCAGCTCTGTTACACCAGTTTCTGACATTTTAGGGGCCAGGTTCCTTGCTGGTAGAATTCATTGTAAAATTCTGTCTTTCTCCTTAGCAAGATTTTTACTTTCTTCCTACTTGTTAATGTGTTTCCTTTCCTCTTCTTCAGTAATCTGAAGTCTTCATAGAATCATAGAAAGGTTTGGGTTGGAAAGGACTTCAAAGCTCATATCATTCCACCCCTACTACCATGGGCAGGGACACCTGCCAATAGACCAGGTTGCTTCAAGCCCCATCCAACCTGCCCTTGAACACTTCCAGGGACTGGGCATCCATAACCTCTTTGGACAAGCTGTCCCAGTGCCTCAGGGAAGAACTATAACATCTCCCCTCTGTCAGTTTGAAGCCATTACCCCTTGTCCCATCACTACAGACCCTCATAAGAAGTCTCTCTCCAGCTTTTTCTTGGTGGACTCTTTAAGGACTGGAAGACTGCTCTAAAGTCTTCCCAGACACTTCTCCACAGTGAACAACCTCAGCTTTCTCAGGTGTCTTCATAGGAGAGTGGCTTCCTCTGGACTCACTCCCACAGATCCATATCCTTCCTATGCTGAGGACTCCAGAACTGGAGGCAGCACTGCAGGCAGAGTATTTTTCTTCTGAAAATTTTGAGTTTGGTGCCTGCTCATTGGAAAAGAATAGATGAACCAATTCCTCAGAGTAAGTCCAGTGTGGTAGCTGGAAAAATTCTCTGCAGATCCTGTACATTACCACAGATGAGACTGATACCCTGATGATCTACTGCCAACAGCTCTGGGTAGGTGATCAAAACAAGCATTCATTAATAGGGCCACATCTAATTTCAGATAGAGTTCCACTGCAGGTCTGGTACCATATCACTGAAGCTGGAGAGCTGCTGCTGTCCAAGCCAGCCAAGGCAGCTCTACTTTGTACTAGAGTCACAGCAGTGACTTTAGTTTGCAGTCTTAGATGTAAAAATCCAGAATCCCCTGACCCTCCTGGTTCACAGGCCTTGGCAGGTGCAAGATATTGTGAAACAGGTATTACAGAGATTCTCTTTTATTTCTTAATTACTTTTGTGTCTTGCAGTCTGAAAAATATGGACAGGGCGCTGATGAACGAGCTCTGTTAGAGCAGTGTGTCCCCCCAGCACACCCTGACAGTATGGCCCAGCACCTGTAAGAATGTTTAGATTCTCATTAGTTATAAATTTTAGCAGGAATCAGGCATTGTGCAACTGGACCTTACTATATCTTTGTCTGGTGCAAAGTTCTTTCACAACAGAGTTTGTTTTAATAGTGTTGGACTCCAGGAGACCCTGCAAATTGTCAGAACCAGTTCTTCAAAAGGCAGACACCAGACATTCAACAAACCACCATGAACCATTAGGTGAAAACGGCCTCCATTTCTCTACATCTTCCACAGAGACTTCTGATTGTGACTGAAAGGGAGTGAGCCCATCACAATGCCAATGAAACACAATGCTTGGTTTTTATCAGCACTGTCAGTGTCTCAATTCCAGGGCAAATAAACTCCAATTCGAATAGGATCCTCTGGGAAAGGGTTTGCAACTATAAAGGTTCACAGTGCAGTTGTAATAGACCTCAGTGGATAGCAGAATTGTTTAACTGGAGGCGAAGCATCGTTTTAGAAAAAAAAAAGAGTTTTAAAACCATATAGTTCCTGACAGCACCACTTAGAATAAGAAACATTGCAATACAGCCCAACAGCTCAGTTGCCTTTTAAATGGCAACTAGTAAATGCCCAGTTACAAAGCAGCTCGTTAGCAGTTCAAGTGTACTGTAGCTACTTCTTTCTGTCTTTCTCTCTCACAACAGGAGGCAATTTTAGACTGCAGACCACAGATGTGTCTGGCAGATACATCCTTCTTCCTGCATCTTAAATAAGTGTCTTGGAGATTGCAAGCCATTAATCTCACCGAAAAAAACTCCAACAAAACAGGTACTCAATTAGGCCAAGGAAAAAATATTAAAAACAAATCACCTAAGAATTGTCACTAGCTCTTAGAACCAAATGAACATCTGCAGTGAAAAAAAACACTGCCTGCTATTGCTATTATTACTCAGACTCCTCAAACAAAGGCCAGAGGAATCTATTATCTATGTATTTCTAACTTGTCCATGCTTTTGGGACTAAATGCCAATGCCAGGTGCATTCCCTTAAGTATTTTATTTAACCACCCTACAACATGTGTTTGGGTACACTGTCATGGTCGTGACAGGAACTTTGCACTTTTGTGATTATTTTTGATTATTGAGTGATGTGAGGAGACCTTCTTCCTTCTCAGCTCCCTCTGCTCCAAATGGTATCCCACACCCAAATCCTCCCCATGTGCCAACACAAGAAGGGAACTACTTCACACAGATCAGTGAATTGAATCTCACTGCTTCAGAGGAAGGGGATTTCCTCCCACCTCTCACTTAAAAGGGAGTCGAGCAGAAGCAAGATGAAAATGTTACGTATTATAGAGTGCATAAATAGTCTAAATATTCCAATAAACAGTCAGTTCAAATGTCATGGAGTCTCTGCCACCGAGAAAATTATTAACTCAATGGGATGTTTTCAGAGACTGGAGCATGTGTCGCTTTTAATGAGTCATTTGCACAAGGTTGCACATGAAGGCACTGCTTTCATGCCCAGCACTTGGAGTTCATTATAAATTACCCTCTGAATATACTTTTTTTGTGCATTATAAATAGTAGGTAGACACCAGATAAATGTAAGAGAAGCAAACAGTGTTTTCCAAAATGAGTCTTGAAAAATGAGGTTACCATTTGAATCTCTGCACCATGATTAAAACAAGGGCTTGGAAATTATGAAACCCAGGCTTTATTCCTGACTCTGCCATTGACTAAACGTACAGTTCTGAGAAAGTTGTTGATTTACTCTATGACTTACATTTCCTCATCTTGGAAAGCTGATACTTGATCCTAGATACATATGTGGAGCTCAGTTGCTGGCTGTTTACAGTGTACTTTGACACATGCATACAAAAAGATGATCTCTAAAGCTCCTTTCCAACCCCTACCATTCTGTGATTCTATGAAAAAGCATTTTGAAAGTGGAAGTTGTAAATGCTGGCTGTAACATTTTCAATTTCAGGTGAGTTTCCTCTCAAGACTAAAATGAAACAAGACTTTAAAGGGATATTTTTCTTGCCTAGCTAGAAATGATATGTGTAAAGTAATAAAAATCTTGCAGGAAAGCTTTGGTTATATTGTTTGACCAAAAAAAAAAAAGAAAGAAAAATGAAAGAAAAATGTGCATTTTTCAATTACCCTGCAATTTATCACTGTCATCAGAGCTGGGGAAGAGGTTTTCTCTGCCCTCCATTTCTGAGAACACGCTGAGCCTCTGCCAGTTAGGAAAAGCCATATTTTCTTGAGTGCAAATTTAATCTTCTATCTTCTTCCTGCCAAAATAACTTGTGTCACAGCAGTCAGATCACATTCTGGACACAGACCTGGATCAGTTCACGAGGTGAAATGCAGCACTCATCCAGCAAAAGCAAGTTAACCTTTTGTGCACACTTGCTCAACACAATTTGAGTAAAACACAGTTATGCTACCAATATCTCTGTTAATTCACTAATGTCTATGCAGAGCTTCCCTACACAGATGCTTTATCAAAACAGCCCTAGCTGCCTTTAATACTTTACTTACGCTGCTTCAAAGCTCATATGGTATTTGATATAATTTAGTTACTGCTTTCAGTGTAAGCTTCTTTCCAACTTGTTTCTTTTAAATGAACTGTTGCTTTAATGCTGTAAATGTTCAGCAAACATCAATATTATGGGCGGCACAATGCGGTTCAGTGTACCAGTGCCAGGTTTTCATTGATTGCTGCTTGTACGTGCCAGTTTTAAGACAGGCTTTTAATAAGCTCAAAATATGTTCAAGGGATTGGTCTCAAAATGTCTTCAGTGGAATAATCAAGCTTGTAAGAGGCTGCAGAGAAAAACAACAATTTTGTTCAAAGAATTCCAGCTCAGACACTCAGTCAAAACAATTCATGGTTTAGCCTCATTAAGCAGGTCTCAAGTTGAATGTCCAGATGACAAAGGCAGCTCTGAAGGGCTGCTTAGAGCTTCCCCCAGCCCTTCCACCAGTCTTTGCAGATATTGCATTGCCACCCCGTGGGAAGACTTCAGGCTGCTCTCAAGTCCTGGTCCCCAAGTTTGTTGCTCCCTGGGACTTCACTGCAACCAGGGATCCCAGCCTAGCTCCATGAACTCACATCAACCACATGCCAAAGGCTGAATGCAGTCTAGTCTGCCCCACCAGCCCTTGCTACTATTCCACCTATTAACTATAGATGGTATCTTCATCTTAGGCTTTAACTGTCAAAAAACCTGAGCTACCCTCAAAATTCTTGGCAACTACCACACAGGGATGGAGAGCTGGGGAAGGTCGCCAGGCACTGAGTTCTGTAGGACAACAACCTTCAGCCTCAAGGAGCCTGAAGGAATTGCAAAGAGGGAGAGGAGACATGGGAAAGGGCAGTCTGAGCAACAGCAGGATAAGATACCCAATTTTAGTGGAAAGTAGCAGAGGAGAATAATGTAGCACTTTAAAGGAGAAGTGATTTGGGAAGTGAAACACGAAGGTGAGCACAGGTGAGGTCTTTCCCCTACCTCTTTGTGTCAAACATGACGTGCTCCACTACTCTTGCTATAATATTTCAGCAATTCTAGCAGTTCTGCAAATGATAATTGAATCAAACCTGGAGCTTCCTGGCAAGAAAAAAGGGTCAGAAATAGAACAAAGAAAGGCACAAGAACAAGTGGAGGATACTCGTTTCAGCTTGGAGCTTTGACTGTTAACAGCTTACTAGGACCTTGGAGATAGTGAGTGAATCTTAAGCCAGGGTGATGATTTGACCACATTAATGGTGCACATACAATAGAACTTAAGAAAATCATATCTTGCCAAAATGGAAAGGAATTAACAAGACAGTGTTTGCCATTTCATAGACTTAAAAGTTGAATTTAAAGACTTTAGAGTAAAACCAATTCTTTAAAGTTAATCTTTCCAGACCTTGAGTTAAGAAAACATCAGAATTAAGACGTATGCTCACTTAGGGAGATAAGCTATATTTTCCTTTACAACGTTTTCCACACAGAACAGAATAAATACAACATGTTCTGGAAACTCCTCTTGCAAAAGGAGAGCCCTTGTCTGAAGTTCAAATGCAAGTGTATTTCCCTCCCTCATCTTCACCAGCCAGCACACTTTGAGAGTAAGGATTCTCACTCTGGAATCAGTGCTCTGCCTTCTGTTAGCAATTCATGAGTGTTCCCAGGGGAAAATTAACTTGGCCTGTGGCAAAGAGTCATTTCTCAGTGCAGTTCAAACTGGGATAACTCAAATGTAAATGAATAGAACAAACTTCAGGCTTTCCTTTTTTTAACAGATAGGATGCAAACCCAGAAAAAACCTGCTATTTACGCAGCCTTTCTATGACGTGGGTAGGTTAATTTTAGATTCTGGAGGTGGTGCTGTTTTTGCTGTTCTGTATTTAAAACCTTGCCACCACACAAACATTGACTTTATCACATACCACATCATGATGTTATTTCCCAAAGTTTAGAATGTGAGTTTGAGAGGATGTGTACAAGTCCACACAGGCTACAGCAAGCCCTGGAAATGAATTCAAGCCTCCTGAGTCTCAATCAAATACTTTGTCATAAGGTTACCTTTCCTCTAGGTTAGATTTCTTGCTTTACTTGTACAGACACCAGCACCAGACTCGCACGGAACTAAGGCAGGGTTTGGGGGACCTTTTTCCACAGTAGTCATTGTCTTTTTCTGTCATAGGACAATTAATGTGTAAGCTTGAAGTTCTTGAAGACCTAGTCTGTTCCACTTGCTTCCTCTCTCACCCTTTAAAAAACAAACTGTGTACTTGAGCCTTGAATGGTCAAGGCTGAACTCCCAGTTTAAACACACAGGGACAAACCCTTGCTTCTGTTCTCATCAAAATCCCAAAGATGCTGCTAAAAGTGAGATAATCACTGTGGAGAATAAATGAGTCAATAGAATGACTACCTTTGGGACTCAAAATATGTAGTTAGAAATTGTTTGTTCAGATGTTTATTTTCCTCATGTATTTCTGGCCTTGAGACTAAAACTCACAGTGTCCAATATAGTTCAGAGACAGTCTTTTTCTGTCTAAAGAGAACTGAATTTTTGAATGATTGACAGGCTTTACAAAAATAATCATGATTTTACCCAAAACACTGACTGCTCAGATAGTATGCAACTGCAGAACAGAAAAGTAAGTGTATTATTTGCTGGAATCAAAATATCAGTTAGATTTTGTGATAAGTTAATTCATATATTTAATAAAGACTGATATTGTCCTTTGATGTGCAGGAAAGAAAGTGCTCTGAGTATCAAAAATGTTTGCTAGGTTTGCTGCAGAAGGCAAGTACTCTTTCTCTCCTGTTTTTGAAGTATTTTGCTTAAAGGGGGGTGAAGCTTTTGAACTGAAAAATGTTCACTGAGCTTAATGCCTCCTGTCAGACTGTATGCATCTGCCTCCCTGAATAACATAAAACAGAAGTCAAAGTGGAAAATACAAAAGTTCTTGCATGGACTTTGTTTTATTTCTAAATCTCATAGGAAAAGAATGGATGAATGTATGAGGTCATTTCTCATTCTTAAATTGATTTAATTTTAAAAACGAGTTGGAGTTGAGGCTTAATTCCTTCTCCCACTTTCCCTGGTAACTTCCAATGCAGCTGTAGCCTCTACAACTGCTTGGGTCTCAGAGCCCAGGTATGGCAGGTTATGGTTGGAACACCCAGTGAATAGCTTAAAATATTTGATGATTGAAAAGGACATTGTGCTGGCCACACGTGACAAATAACTTGAACAAATATTTATAACAAATAACTATGAAGGACTTACAGTCAAGGTGCAACTCTGGAACATGCTCTGGTTCTCTGCTGACAGGTGACAAAGGAACTTGATACGAAATCAATTATATTGGATTAAGTAAGACTTCAACTGCTGTGCTTTCCTCATGATAAACTCAGGATCCTCATCTGTGGATGAAAAACAAAGTCTAGAGTCAGTTTAGCTGCACTGATGAAGACGAATTCCCAGCTCTATATTCCATGAATCATCAAGTTCTGATTTACATTCATATATCTTGATTTAGATGCATCTCAAGAACACAGTAGGCTCAGTTCACAAAGTCTGTGGAGTAAGTCTTCAAGCAAGACTAATCAGTGCCCGTGCTAAGAAGAGCTTACCAAATGTCCATTCCCACAAGAAGAGGCTGTTTGCAGTCTTTCCATCTGGCTTTCCAGTTTTTCTCTATTCTCTACTTCTCCAAGACTGACTAGGCAGGAAAGAAAGGATGGAACAACAGTCAGGAAAACAACCCAGAACTCTTTAGATCTGTGTTCAGTCTGTTATTTTACTGCTCCATGAATGTGGGCAAAACATAGAAGAAACCTACTAAGACTACTGAATTTAGTTCCAAGCAAGTAGGCAATCACATGCAATGTTAATGGCAAATACCATCTCCTTCAACACATAGCTTGAAACACCTCATAGCAAATGTAAGATTACTTATGGAAAAAAATGACCCAAAATACAGTGTGCTTTGGGAAGGATCAAGTCTACCCTGTTATGTATCACAGATTTAAATTGACTTGTTTCACAGAGGTACATCCAGAAGTGGCAAGACATGACGGTGAGGTCTCAGCGAAAAGAGGTAGCTGAACTGAGGAGAGACATTTACTCGCCAAGAAGTTCTAGCTAAATGACCCCAGCTTTGCACTCAATACAACTGATATGTTATTGAAATAAAGAATCCATTCTAGGAGTGATTTAAGTTTGAAAATTTAGCTTGTGTTTGGCTAAAAGAATTAAGACACAAAACTATTTTGGTTCATAGCTGTTACTTAATACAATTATCTATGTTATTTAAGAATTCTTAGTATTAGTTTTATAACTTAGGCTTAAAACTGGCCAGATCAAGCCAAGATGCTTTTTCTGGGACCCTAAAAATCCCTACTAATTTTTCTTTTTGAAGAGTAAGCCATTAATACAGAACAGCTAACAGTGATTAGTAAACCATCCTTGTACAGAAATAAAGCATCAATTATATCAGCTGCTTTCCAGTTCTATTGTAGCACATTAAAAACAAAATGCTGAAAAATACAGGCCGTGCCTAGAGCTGTTTAAATGATTCAAAACAAATGTGGCTTCCACAATCCATCTTTTTTTTTTTTTCTCAAGCACAAAAGGCTAAAGCCATTTCCTTCTGTTTGAAGAATTCTGATCTCTGAAATACGTTCTCCTGCAATGCAGTAGGCATTTAATGAAGCAAATAGGATTAGGCCACTGAAGGAATAGTTTATTCTGATTTTTGAAAATCTAATTCTAATACTATTTGAAAGATGCTAGTCCTTCATTCTTTAATTCTAGTCTAAAACACGTCTGAGCTTTCTGTCAAAGTATGTTGTATAACAACAGGAGAGTGATATGGGTCACTGGAACATCTCTGTTTCTTTCAAGACAACATTTAATCAGGCCAACGCTCTTTCCACTATATAACCACATATATTAGTGAAACAATATTTTGGGGTGTTCCTCTTCAGGAAACTCCGGTCAGGCTAAAACAGCCTCTGTATCCAGACTTAAGAGCCGTGGTCAAGTTAGGGTAGGCAGCCTGCAGCATAGCCACAGGGTTAAATGGGGGCATTAGAAGTCTCATAAACCAAACCAAGTCATCCAGGTAACTGTGTAGCTCTGCCAAGAAAATTGTTTTTGAATTGGAGGTTTCTTCCAGCTTGCTTATGCTGGTCAAGGTTGCATTTCATCTTTTCCCTCCTTACGTAAGCAGATGAAATCTGCCAGAAGAGCTTTTGCTGGCGTGAGCTGGACAGTTTTGATGTGAGAACCCATCAGAACTGCCACTAAAGGAACAAACAAAGACATCACCTCTGTGGCAGCCAGCATGGAAATCTGCTTTTGTTATGGACAAATTCAGCGCTGCCAATTCTTCTCAACTATGCTGGCTTTGCCTTTTGAACTGCCAAAATATTAAGCCAAAAATTTCCCTGTGTGTCCTGTAAACAATACAATGAAGAAACACTCACGTAGCAATTTCCTTCCTGCTTTCTTCTGACTCGAATCACGGGGTAAATGAGGCTTTTGAACGCACTGTGCCCTTTGGCTGACGCCAGGTCTGCAGTACAGTCATCGCTCCTCTGCTGCACGAGGAGATCCTTTGCTGCACTTCACCACCTGGCACAAATGTTTCTGCTGTTCCTGAGCTGCCACATACAATCCTGCCTCTACTTCTCCCTTCTGCCTCCCAAAGGGGCAGCATTTGAATAGTCAAAGGATCTGCTCTACCTTTGGCAAAAATTCCAGGGGTTCTTCAACAGTCTCTTTATGTTTTTCTCTATGGAGGAAAAAAAAAATGATCTCTGCAATATAGCATGGGGAAGAGATAATGCAGGACTGCAGTGATTGCCTCCAGCCCGCCACAGCATCCAGGCTCCCTGCTGTGCCCTATATATCATATGGCAGGCACTTTCCCTTTGTAAAGGAGAGGCAGTTAAGTGGACGTGTGCAGGTGGGAAACTGCACAACTGTGATTCTGTCTCTCAGGGCATCATAGGGTTTAGGGGGTTAAAATCCATCTCTGTTACAGCTAAAGTTGAATCCAGTTCTGAGTAGGTGTTGTTGCACTCATTTTTGAGAGGTCTTTAGAGCCCAGTGGACATGAGGTGCACTTAGTGGTCTTTTGGGGGGCAGAGAGTGCAGAATGCAATGCGGGAAGTGGATTTCTCACTACTCCCAATAGCTGTGGTCTTGGGGATATGAGCACATTACATTCCCCTCCCACCCCATGAACTGTGGTTATCCCAAACCAACTCACCCCAAGTGAGCAGTGCGAACCAACTGCACTGGTTGAATCTACTCCAAACACTTTTGTCTTTATTATTCTGCCTCTTTTTTTTTGTCCATGCCTTTCAAAAGTCAGATTTTCTGCTTAACCAACTGCACACTATATACATATATTATAGTCCACCAACCCTATAACACAGTTTCCTGTTTTCTGCCAAGTTCACAGTCTTCATGACTCCGCTTCCAGAGACACATAGTGCTGCTTGATCTCACTGTTCTTTCCGTCTATTCTCAGTCCTCACCCTTGCCTCTGTTACTTCACAGCCCTTTGTCTCCACCTAGCATTCTTCTGCCTCTTCTTATGCCATTTTTATGGCCTTGATCAGCATTTGTTTCTTTACCTGAGCTTTGTTTCTCGTCTGATTCAGTGCTGCCCTTTCCCATGTGTGCACACTTGGATTGTGTTTGTTTCACTCTCAACACGAGACTCTCGGGTCACACAGCTCATCTTCCTGCAATACTTGTAGCACCTATGGTGTTATATAAATAATCCAAATGGGCACTGTATCATGTAAGCTATGTCATACAGCCTGGACCACAGCCAGGGCACAGATGGAGATTTCTATTCATGGCATCAGTTCTCTGCTTGTTCCCTTGTTCTTAGTGTATTCTTTTTCAGCAGATTCTGAGAAGAATCGGTGTTCTTCTAGAGCCCAGTTCCTGCTTGTTCTCCACTGTGACTCAAAAGACAGAGGCATTTTTGTTTTCTTCCCATTTCCTCAATCTTTTCTGCATCAACAAAAAGGACTGTAAGGAATACATTGCAATTAGCATTTCCTCAGAGGCACTCGTGTTGAGAGCACTCAATACTAAGCCAGTCTTCAGCAGGTGGGTAACTTAATGCCTCCTCTTACCACTTTTATTTATCTCAAGTTAATTGCCAGAAGTGGCATGGTCTCAGCACTCTACATCAAATTCATGATCATACAAACACTTCAGATGATGGATTGTGTGGCTGTGACAGTGACCAGTAAATCAGAGATAGAACAGGGATTCTCAGAGCCAAAACCAAGAGCACTTGAAAAAGCTGGTGCAGACAGGATGTAGAGAAAGACTCAAGTGGATGGATACACATTCACTGAGTCACATAATCTCAAGGGCTGGAAGGAATCTCAAAAGACCATAGAGTCCAACCCTCCTTCCAGAGCAGGACCACCTAGAGTAGGTCACACAGGAACTCATTCAGGCGGGTTTGATGTCTGCAGAGAAGGACACTCCACAACCCATCTGGTCACCCCCT
This sequence comes from Urocolius indicus, assembly GCA_013401255.1. Taxonomy (NCBI): domain Eukaryota; kingdom Metazoa; phylum Chordata; class Aves; order Coliiformes; family Coliidae; genus Urocolius; species Urocolius indicus. Next base: position 176,300 of record WBNH01005313.1, read on the forward strand.
TCCAGTGCTCTTCACCTAAACAGGGGAGAAATTCTTCCTTGTTTTTCTTTAGAACCTCTTCTGTTGCAGCTTGTACTCATTGCCCATTATCCTATCATTGGCCATCACTGAGAACAGCCTGGCTCCATCCTCCTAATGTCCATCCTTTAATGTATTTGTAATTATTAATAAGATCACCCCTCAGCTAGAGACAGATGATCCTGTTTAGACTTCTCAGATCCATTTTGATGCAATAAGGTCTTTGTTTGTAGATACAGACATTTCTCCCTGCTCTCATTTTTACACCCAGCAGGAACGATGTCTTAATGTAAAGTGAAGGACACACTGCTGTCACTGGGACCTGAGAATAGGACTGTGAAGTGCCCATGAGACAGAGCGGAGTACAACAGCTTTGTATGACAATTGTTTCTTCATCCTGTCTCTACAGCAGAACAAGGACAGAAACTTCCACCTTCTACCAAGAGGAGGTCTAATCATAACCTTACTGGCACTATGAAGCACAATGATAGGTGAATTTCACTTCCACAGAGCCAACACTGCAAAGCCTTTGTTCAACAGTCACATTGCTTTAAAGTCAAATGGCTGGCCCTGCCTTGCACAAATCCATGTATTGTTGTATATTAGCAAGATGAAGGCCAGAAAAATAGGTGGTTATTACTGATTGCTGCTCATTGCTAACCTGTTAATTCCTCAGAGACAGTAGGGGATGCATGTGTTGTGAGGAAACACACCAGTGCCAGGGCAGTGCTGCTGTCATGCACCAACCCCTTGGGCTTGGCGCAAGAGGAGCTTTACAGGAGCCATTGCATCTATGCCTGGGCAGCATTGGCTTTTCAGCAAGCTCTTCCTAACAATGTTGCTGATGCATATACTGTTGTGAGAAGCCAGCTGGCTGCCATCTGAGAGCAGATGCCAAGTGGCTGTCAGATTGTCATCTTGAGTTTTAGTATTCAACTCGTCTTTCTGTGAATTGGCTTTTGGCCTTTTTTTTTTCCTTCTCCCCAGGAGGAGTTGTGCCTGAGCCAAACAACCTCAGATTTATTTCCTGTAAAAGAAATGAAAGTATGAGTCACTCTTGCTTCTGGTGAAACAATTTATAATTCAAAATTTCAGTGCTTTAAGTGGTTTTTCCACTTTTTTTTTTTTCTTGGTGGTTACATAACTTTTCTCCTGCAGTTCCTAAAAGAAATCTCAGGAAAACACAGAGCAGCCCTTTCAGACAGTTTACTCATTCAATCTGTCCAGTATGTAATTAATTAGAAAAGCTGAGAGAAATATAGCTTTTCAGTTTCTGAGCTCCTGATGCTCACATTTGAAGTTTTAATAAAAAGGCTGCTTGTGTATGGTCTTCGTTATATTCCTGGTCAGGCCTGGAGAAATGCCACCAGTTTACCCAAAGGTGGAAGACAAAAAGAAATGAAGACTACATGAAAAACTTCCCAAATGGTACAGCAAAAAACCCTGAAAGAATTTTGCCACAGTGATCCAAAAGGTGCAACTTCAAGTAGCCTTAAAGGATCAGGACTTTTAAGAGAAGAACTTCACTTGATGGGAATGAAATAATTTTCAGCTGTGACATGGCAGGCGATTTAATTCATTGGTCTTGTGGGAAAATGACACCCTTATGAGTTCTGGAGATCAGGATAGAAAGAAGTTGTTGTTGCCATTGAAGCAAGAAAGTATTTGCTGGGAAGATACAGTAGAAAAAGCAGGTTTTCCTTAAAAATACCTGCTATAAAACATGCAAAGGCCCAACAAAGAGATAGTTCCAAGTAACTTGTGCCGTCATAGAGGGTTTCCATTCTGCATTATCACTTGACCACCCAAAGCCAATCAAACTTGTGTTAAACCCTATTAATACAGAAGCACTATACATGGTGCATATTTGTTATATTATTTCTAGTTATGCTGAAAAAGTAAAATAGTTGGGTTTTTTTTGATACTTGAGGCATTCACATTTAACTTCTGACAAAATACTGTTGAAGTTTATGCAATGACACAGATATAAGCATCCATTTGTTCACTGCTGGACTGAAATGGTACTAGGATTGTGATTGAAACCAAAGGGCTCTCAGATAGCTTCCCCAAAGGATGGGAATCAAATAGAGCATGTTCTTACTTCCTCCTCTAGTGTGTGAGCTAAAGCATGAGCCAAATGGTAAAGAGCACAATCACGCACACTTGTCTGTACGGTTTTGTTTAAGAGTTACCTAGGATTAGCTTCACAGGTACACTTTAGTTCCCATGGGCATAACTGTCAGAATGAGAGTGAGATATTATTTCCCATTTCCTGCCTTAGGAATAGATGACAACCTGTTTGCACCACTTCAATCTGCAGAGAGCTCGCAGCTGATACTGCTACAATAAATTGGAGCCTTCTCCTTTATTTTTTCCCAGGGGAAAGAGGATAAGGCCAAGGAAATGGAAAGGAAGAAAGATTTTTCATATATACCCAGAATTTACAAAAGCAGGTTTTAAGCACAGGAATCAGAGCAAAGTTAGATATACCACCCAATGAAAGGATCACAAGGAGTTGAAAGGTCTAATACAGAAAGATCACATCTGTCTCTGCTGCCAGCTCCCACAGTACTAAGCTGGTAATGAGGAAATGCGTTTATTTTTAGGTCTTTTCAAAAACGAGAGGGCTGATGTCCTGACACAGCAAAAAACCTTGGGATTCTGCCAGCACTCGGCACAGCAATCCTTTCTGTACAGCTCACGTGGTGAGAAACGCTGGCTTGGGTGAAGAACTCTTGATGTCATTTCGGTAACAGTAGTAAGAAATGAAAATGTTAATGTTGAGAGAGCAAAGAAGAGCAAAACAAAGCATCCAATGCAGCAGCATGCTATTTCCTCGCTATCAGTGTCTGGGCTGGCAATGGTTGGAGCCTCTTAAAATAGCCATTGTACAGTATCTGTCGCATGTCCTGAAGTGCCTCATAAAAAATGGTCTCTAAGGTCTCTAAGTTACCATGTTCTCTCATATGAAATGAGAAACTAAAGCAAAACTGGGCACCTTTTAATTTATCACTAAACTTGTTTTAAGTTTTCATTTCCAGGAATTCCTAACACCACCAAAAGAAGAAGCCAAAGCATTTAAAGCCACAACAGGGATTAGAGGCATTGCTGCAGTGACACTGCAGAGCAGGTGTCAAAATTATTGTGCTTGAGGACATGAAAAGCCAGACAAGAGAAAATGTAAGTAGCAGGAGTGTCCCCTTCCAGTACTCAGCCAAAATGGGGGTTAGGAGAAAGCAGACAGTGAGAAGAAAGAATATGTATGTAACATTTAGCAGTTTTGTAATAAAATGTGATTTCAGTCAGACAACAGAACTCTGAAAAGAGGCCAAAACCATACCTGCACATTAAAATGAAAGGAAGGAACAAACCTAATCTGGATTTCTTTAAAAATATCGACTGATTTTGAGATTATAAGAAATCACATTTCTCTAATTTATTGTTTCTAATCTTCAAGTGTTGGGGGTTTTTTTGCAGGTTCATCTTAAAATCACAGCATTGGGTGGGAAGCTGACCAGGCTCATTGAAACGTACATCGCCCAGGAAAATGTTATTTTTGTGAAAAGGTGAAATTGCGGAGGGTTTTCAAAAGAAGGAAGCTTACAAAAAAAAAAAACATCACAAGAAAAAGAATTATATTTTAAATAGCAACCTTTGAAATACCAATTTTTAACAATTCAGTTTGGCCTGCAAGGAAGTACATAGACAGTCAAAGAGAAAAATCTCCTTCACAGCCACAGAATCATAAGAGTTGGAAGAGACTTTGAAAATCACCCAGTCCAACCTCCCTGCCAGAGCAGGACCACCTAGAGTAGGTCACACAGGAACTCATCCAGGTGGGTTCTATTAATGTTAAGATGTACTTTATGCTACTGTAGTGTTTGGAAAACTCTTGCAAGCTTGCCTGTCATTGTGTATCCACCTCTACCACAGTTACTTTTTCCCTTTTTAAATGCTCTCTTGGCACCTTGTGTCATCTGTAGGCCTCCTCCTTTGCAAGCCAGCTTACTGTTCACATTGGCAATTTACCTTTCCACAGTTTCAAAAAGAAGAACCCCCTCCACCCTTTCTCAAATCTCTAGGTGTATAATAAAGTCTTTTAAGAGACGCAGTGCCATAGACATGTCTACTGTCATGATGCTACTACACACATGTAAGAAATGTAACGTTCAGCTAATCAGTGTTTGGCTTTGTTGAAAGCCATTTTCTGTGCCCACACTCCTTCCCTGGGCTGCTGAAGGACTGGGCAGATCAGGTCACCCTTGCTGTCTCCTGCTTCCTCAGTAAGTTGCCAAAAACTTTCTAGAAAGTCATTGACCTATAGATGAAGAAATATGTACAGCAGCAGCACACACCCTGCCATGGCCTTACAGGTCACTGTAATCCCCCGACAGCCACCGATGAAGACAGCAAATGGCTGTCCCCATGTATGCCTCAGCCAGGGCTTCCTGCTCTGATATACTTCCAGAAAACAAAAAGACTCCCAACACATGGAAATACAAATGCTTGTGTCCAACAATGCATTTGGTATCTCGTCTCCTCATACAGGCTTTTAGCCACTTCACAGAGCTCAAGCTTCACACTAGTGCCAACAGTGTGCCATTGAAAACTCATGGGCTAAAAGCTTGCCAGGTTTTAGGTTTGTCCCATGGCTGTATTTTACAACCAGTTCTAATTTCAGTGACTTTTTGTTATCTTTGTGGTAATCACAAGCTTACAATTAAGCGCAGCATGTAGTTGGCAAGAAGGAATAACAAAGTATTCCCGGTAATGGCTACTCGGGGACTACAAAACAGCCTAAAAATATTCAGAGCATGTAAAAACACACAGCTGTAAAAGATTTCTCTTTTAAAAAGTAAAATTAATGGGATAAAGTAGAGCAAATTAAAAACGTAAGTCAGACAGTGTCAGGAGGGATGCCCTGGCACTCTATTAAACTGTAAAATAATCTGATGGAAGTGATTGGAAGCATCATTAGCCCAAATCACTTAATGCAAGATAAGGCAAAGCAATGAGTGGAGAAATGACCTTTGTAGCCATAGAGCACCACACTAAACAGTTAATGAAATCCCCTTGTATCGGTGTTTCAGTGGAACTTTCAGAACTGGTATATTGGCCTATAGTTAACCCAGGCCACTTTGATCTATTATTAAATGCTCATCTGGAAAGGAAGAGGCTGGATTACCTGGAGCAAGAACAGGAGAACGTGTAAATGCAGGTCTTGCTTCCACGGAGAAGCCATGAGGTGCACTTCTGAAGGCTTCTGGCAGACACGAAGTATTTCCTTATCACTTCGTAGACTCAGTGCCTGAGGGCCTCTTTCAGGTGTCACGAAGTCCACTTCCCTCAGATATGCCTGTCAAGCTTGCTGGGAAAGACAGATTCAGAGGGTATTCAGCAGAGACACCAGATGTTAGATAATGCTTCTTAAATGTCAATGGAAAATCATTTCCTACAACATTGCTCAACGGCCCTGCCTAGCCACTTCAGAGCACTTAAGCAATGAGGTTTCCACTGTTTCTCTGGTGAAACTTTTCCACTCAACACGTTCCCTCCAAAGAATCGGTCCTAATACTGATCCTGAGTTCTCCTTTGCTCAGCTTTACTACTCAACCCCCAATTAAAGTTCTTTCTGTGACATAGTTGCCTGATTAGCATCGCTGTTATGGAATTGGAGTAACTGAAACAACAGATGCCAAGTGGATAAGACACCATATTACCCCATTTATGATAGTCATCTCCTGATGCTCTACAGGCCCCTCCCAGAACGACCCTAGGCAAGAACTACCAAAAAGGATTTTATGAGAACATCTCTCTGGCTCCCACCTCAGCAGCATCTAAGATGCAGATGCATCTCAACATCTGCTTCATGCTATCAGGTGACAAAGACGTATGAGGTAGATAGCAAGCAATTAGAATTCAGAGTTTAGGAGTGGGAATACTGGTTCAGCTACATAGATCACTTCAGGAAGAAAGCTATTTTCCAAGGGAAGCAACATAATATAGTTAAGCAAACCATAAACTCTAGGGTTACCTTGAGAAGATGGATTGCTGAAATCAATGGTTTTCAACATTAAACTTTTCCTTTTGTAAAGGTCAGTCCATGCCTCTGTTTCCCTGAACATGGGAGTTTAAGTGCTAGAATTAATGCTTCTTAGGAGCAACCACCCCAAGAGAGGGTCTATCAAAGCTGTAACAGCATAAAATAAAGGCATTTGTGTGTTCTTCAGTCTGCCACGTGGAGCTTTTACAGTCGCTAGTATAATGCCCTTTTGGAAATCCCTTAGTGAGAGCACACTTCATTTGTTCTACATTTAGGTTGCCACTTCCCAACAACTAATGTGAGGGCAAGGGGGCTTTGGTGTTTTAGTTATAGAAGTAAGTGGAGAGATTACAGTACTGCAGCATCTCCTCACTTTATTCTTACAGCAGCATCCTAAACTTCTGGAGATAAACAAAGTGATGGCAGACTGGAAGACTTTATTCCAAGATTATTTTTTTTCCTTGAAGTTTTGATGCATATTTTCAACTCTGAATAAGCATCTCCTTGCACAAATGGCCTACTAGCCAGATAACCCCTAGTTTCCACATGTAGAGATGACAACATTTTATACCATTAGCTTATTGCCACTACTAATAGCATCAAAATTCAGCAAACTTCTCCCAGGTTTGCCAGCAATGATGAACTGTGCTTTGTGGCCATTACGTTTTTGTGTACATAAGAATCTATACTTTTTAAACATGGTCTTAGAAGATGACATTACTTACTCTAGTAGAAAATATTCCATCTGATGATATAAAGAGCTTTTCAGAGAAATGCTCCTCTATAAAGTGGCACTGAAATCACCATTTGTGAGATTCCACATTTTCAATTATCCCACTCCATTGGATTTTTCTGGCTTTCTGACCTAAGCTCTCACTTACATAAGGCAGCACAAAAAGTTACAACAGCAAGGGATGTGCAGGCTGGGAAGCATATTGAGACTGTTACTGTGCCATCCACCCCTCACTGAAGCAAATGCTTTCACCCTTTCCTCTGCAATATCCCAGATGGGTCCATGAGATTTGTTGAGTTAAAAGAAAAAAAACAAACAAAACTAGCAAGCAGGTATTACCCTTGCAACTTATGGGCTAGGTTACCCTTTGAAAAGTGTGCTTAGGAAATGAGTATATTTCTAATATGTCATTTGTCTTCTAGATTCTTTAAAGGTCCATGTAAATCTCAGCACTTTCTGCAAGTATCAGTAGCCAGGAGATGATAAAGAGAGGATACTCCTGACAACAGCAAGCTTAACGCTCCAAATTTTCTGGTATCTGCAGAAAATAATGCTGGGTTTATTAGAGCTACTTGAAAAGTTTGAGGTGAATGTGAAAATGAGGCTGCTCTGCTGGAAGACCAAGTAATCAGAATCACTCAGGATCTGGAAAGCAGACTGTGCTCCAACCCTGGTGACCTGCAGACAGACTGAAGAATCTCAGCATACAAGAGGAAGTTCTCTTGTGAACTGTGACTGCTTCTCGTGAGTGGTGACAGGAACAAGAGCTACTAGTGGATCTCCATTAGTATTTGAAATTACAGTAGTGTGTCCTTTTTCATATGACTTGTTTGAGAAAATGTCTTCTCACCAGTGGAATGTCCAGGCAGAGGTAAACAAAAGACTCAGTTATTTCAAACCAAGTTAAGTTTTCACTGAAAACTTAAAGTTCTGAAAAGTTTTAAAATGAAATCAGCTAACTGAGAGAGAGCTCATAGTCTTCTTTCTTGCATCTAGCTTGCATCACCATGCAGACAAATTCTTAAGTCAAGATATTTTAAGCTGACAATAAGCACTAAGATATGATCACAGCTGTATCTGAAACTTGGAGACAAAGTTAGAGGTGAGTTATGTGGGGTAAACAGGAGAAAAAAATTATAAAAAGAACAACTCCAAATGAGTCAGAGGGCAGGAAGATGACTGACCACCCATGTTTACAAATATGCCAGCTGCACAGAAGGAAAACCTGTTGTGAAAAAAAATTGTACATGGCAGTAGCTGACAGAAGTTTAAAAATTCTGAGTTTTCACTGGATAAATAAACTAATTATTTCAAAGAACTTTAACAGTTGCTGAACTGAATTTGTGAGATTTTATGAGACGCTCAACTCACACATGTTTTGGGGAAATCTGCACCAGTCTGTGTATTTATCACCTTCCATTCTAAAGCTCCTACAGTTACAGCAGTTTAGGAATGTTCAGTGTAAAAACTAAGTTCATTACAAAAGGAACAAAATTATTCTGGCTTTACACTTGGTTCTTCACTCTGCAGTCATTGTTGCCTTTATTTATAATGATGTCACATTACAGAAGCAGCAAAGGGATCCAGAGGCAACTGGTGCCAAGGGCTGTATAGACAGCTAGAGACTCTCTGTCCTAAACAGCCAGAGAAATAGCAGCAAGCTTCTAAAGATAATGGACAGAATATTTTTCTGGGCTACAATGTTGATAGATTATGTATTATATCTATTAGGGCTGCATCATCTTCCATTAACAAGCTTACAGTCAAATGAGTACTAGAATCATCACTTTTGGGATAATGCAGGGCAAAATCATGGTGGGGGGTGGGAGGCAGCAATTCAAAGGCTAACAAATAGCATGTGTGTATTGGAAGATAAGCACAAAATAAAAGAGATGATTATTGAAGGTCTATAAATACAACCCAAAGAAAACTCAAAGGCCATAGCTGCAACCTATAAATACCTTCAAAACATAAATATAAATGAAGGAAGGGAATTAATCTCAGCAGATGTTGAGACACAGAAGCAAAGTAACATTGAGTGAGCTGAGACTAAGCTCAGAGAGTATTTCTGAATGTTAAAACCAGACAGAGTCTGAAAGAGACTATCAAAGAAGGTATCATCCTGGTAATACTCAAGGATGTAATTGGTGAGGCATTAGTGGGAAGGGTGCAATCTTGAAAGGAGTAAAAAGACAGCTGGCTGACCAAGCAACCCTTCAAGCTCTCGCATCTGTCCGGTTTCAGGCATGGCCTGAATGGATTCTCACCCCCTGGGACAGTTGTTTACAACACTCAGGCTTCTGCAATGCGACAGTAACACAGTATCTGGAGAGTAAAGAACTGCAGTGGTAACAAAACAGATACAAAGCAAGACCTTTTTGAAATCAAAAGACAAACAATAAAAATTAACTTGGGAAGTTTATGGGAGTTTTTAGGTCAACTTCACCCTAGAGCATTAAGGCTTTTGTCTTCCCTTTTGTTGAGAGGAAGCTTGTCAAGTACTGACGTGGCCCACAGCTATTCTCACATGGAGATGCTGTCCTCGAAAACCTTGGCTCCTAGGATGCACAAATCAAAATGTAACATTGCATATGGGACTGGCAGCCACCTAAGCTTGCCTGCAGGTTATGTCTGAAGGTAGCTTATTTTGTGCATGTTACTCTGGGATAGGGGACTCTGGGAGTCTCAGTGTAGCATTTACTTGGGGGAACAGTGTATCATTTGGGTTTCTGTAAGGCTTCACTAGTGCTGAAAGTTACAGTATGGTCAGAAAGAAGCTCAGGCTTTGGCCTTAGATGGATAAAAATGCATGCAAGAGTGGTGTTAATGCAACAGCCCACGTTAGGAAATCACAGAGTTTTGATGCTACACAGTATTTCATCCTCACTCATTCAGATTTTAACTTCTTGTTTAGATGCAGGGCTGAAAATGCAACAACGGGCATAGGGAACTAGGGAACTAATTAGTTCCATTTCTTGGGTTTTTTTTTTTTACATCTATATTCACAACTGCAACATTGCAGAAAGAAGTGTCCCATTCAGCAAATTTTATGGTGATAGCTACTGAATGCTCACCCAGTGACATTATTTTAGATGTGTTATTGATAAACATTTTTTTTCTTCATCAAATGTGTGCAAAATGCCAGGCTTGACAGAAAGCAATGGACCAGTTGCTCTCAGTCCTGACAATTGCTAAGCACTTCACCTTCTAGTATCTTCAATGTTTTCCTGAAGACTAAGTCTCTTTTAAAGGCTTTTGATCCTTTAATGCCCAACTAACTATAAATCGCATAGAAGAAGGAATAATTCTCCTAGTTAAGCCTCCCACAGAGACTGTTCTCTGTGCCAGTGTACAGATGAATAGGTTTTGAATGCTAATTGTAACACTCTGTGTACTCTTCCTGAGCTAATCAGCTCACAGTGTACAGACAAGAAACTTCTATTATCAATTCCATTCCACCACACAAACCATCCTGAAATGCTTTTCCAATAGCTAATTTAGAGACCTCCCGTTGCCGTAGTTCAGGCTGCGGAAGGTTTGTAAACAAGCTGTGTTATTCAAGAGGAATTTGCTCTCCCTCAGCATTTCTCTCTCTCTCTTGACTGAAGTATTAGGATCTAATGGAAATAGTTGCCTAAGAGTGGGAAGCAAAGCATGTTAATACCTACCGGCAAAAGCCCATGTTCAATGTCTTGAGAGGTTTCATGTGCAGCAGAGAAGAACACTCTCTTGCAGAACTAAGTGACAGTGTATCATTTGCTTTATGAAGAAGAAAAAACATTGCAAAAAATTATTTTTTCCTTTTGATAGTAGAGTAGGTTTTACCATTAGAAGTTATTTACTACTTTGGTTTTGTTCCTCACTTTGGAATAACTGTGTATATGACCAAAGCTAGCAGGGGTAACATTTACGTATTGATCTGTTCAGAAGTCCATTTTGTTGAAAAAACAGTGTAGTTTCACAGAAAGAAGCCTTCTAATGTTTCTGGCACTGCTCTGTTTTAAATATTTGGGAAAAGAGAATTCAGATTGACTGTGGAGAAACAGGCTTTCTTCAGAAGCTAAAATATGTGAATAGCTGGTAGTAGTCCTCAGGGGAAAAAAACCCAACCAACAACTCCTCCCTCTGAAAAAAGCCACAAAAAAATCCAAGAGAGAACTCCTCATCTGAGATGAAGGGAGGTTTGTAATTTCATAGTATTCTTACAAAAGAGTAAAGATTTTACTGTAGCACAAAGGGACTTTCAGAGACTCTTAGTAACTTTTCCCTCCTTTCTGGATGTCCATTCGATCCCGTTGTGTTCATATTCCACTGTAACAGGTTGTACACTACTCTGAAGTGCACCAGGGAGCTGTTGCTGTTACTTATTGCAGTCTGGTGTGGGAAGCTATTTATAAACCATTAACAATCCACATAGAGTTGGAGTGTGGGCACGTGTTTTCCTGCCATGGAATTAAGATGCAAACCAAGGACCTTGTCTTCAGATAAACCATTCACTAAACCCCCAGTTTATGCTGGAAGCTGAAAGAGGAAAACCACTGAACGATTTGGTCTCTATTACAGCTGAAAACAAATTTATGAAAGTGACTGAATTCTTCAACCACTCTCTGTAACCTGTTTTATTCAGCCCTAGAGACACATTTTTCGAGGGGTTTAATATCTTTCTTAACCAACTTTTGAAGAGGGAGGTGCAGAATGAAAATCCCTTTCTGCTGAAGTCAGTTGCAGAATCCCGCGTCTTCATCCAGCAAGTGGGTAGCTGTGGCTCCCACTGGCAGTATGAGGGTTTGAGGAAACAGTATTCATGTCCTACATAGGTGAGCCCTTTTTTTTCTCACTCACATTGACTCTATGTGCCACGGCAGCTTCTTATACAATACAAGCAAAGAATCTAAAGAGTGTTTTCTTCACTTCAGAAAAAGATCTCTTACATACATTTCACTTGGCTTCTTCTCCTTAGTAAGGAGATTGAAATCTCCAGTATGTCATAGCTCATTATTAATATATAGTGAATTACTGCTGCTTACACAGAGATGGAAATATACAGCAGGCCCCTGAGACACCAAGGTTATTATACAACTCCTGTATGTAAACAATTCCTAGTGACTGTCTAAAAGAAAGGACCAGTTACAGTTATTTCTAACATCTATCAGGCACCAGCAGTGTTTGTGGTGCTCTGGAAGGCAAATGCTATCCCACTTTATCCTGAAGAACAACAGACATCAAAAGACTCTTTTGAAGATCCAGAGAAAGTGACAACTTACAATGTTCCTGTATGTTTTCTTTTTGCTCTCTACTTTCTCTCCTGGCTCTAAAGGGCTTGTAAATAATACTAGAATGGTGAGGGCAGGTTAGTGACAACAGCTCTGAGGTGGAATTTGAATGAGAAAGAGGAGTCACCCACAGGCTGGGAGACATCACAGCAGGCAGCAAGAGTAAAGGAGAGCAAGTGAACAGAGCACTGGAGTTGGCACTGATGACTACACAAAAGGAACCCAAGTCAGAGGTTTGGTTTGCTGAACTGTTGGGATGAAGTGTTTGATCATGGAAGACAGAGTGAAGACTCAGTGAGCTAAAGCCACGATTTGATTGTCAGGCAGGAGAAGGTGATTGTAGGAGCTGCATTTCTGACAGACCAGGAGGGCACAATGAGATAGGGAAAGGTTAGAGGTTACCAATGAATGACACTCAAGATGAAAGAGTAGGATTGTTACAGTATTAATTCTATATGTTTAAGGACATGGATCACTAAAATTCATTTAGGTCCTAAATAGGAGGAGTCAGAGGACAGACTAAGTAGGGGAAGAAAGCAGTTCAGTCATGCTGGTATATATCTCTGGGGAAGGAAACAGATGAGGAAAAGATTGGGAACAAAAGCTATTAGGAGAAAAGAAGGTAAGTTGATGGGAAAAGCTTGTGACAGAGCCTTTCCATCTTCTTCTTGAAGTCGGTAACACTTGTGACATTTGGAGAAAGAATAGCAACAAGAAGGCTTAGGGAAGTCAAAGAGGGACTTGATGGGAGCAGTGGGACTTCTGCTTGAGAGAGATTTGAAAAGACTCTAGGAAATAATTCAGTACAGACAGTCTCTCGGGCTCCTGAAATGCCCTTTCAAGACATTCAGTGGTGAAAGAAGCAGAAGCATGATGTGACCTCTGATTGGGTGTATGTCACTCAAGTACAAAGGAGGGAATTAAAAGTAGAGCCTAAAGAACTAACTAGAGCACCAGTGGCAGCAAAAGGAGCGAGTGGTCAGAAGACCTGGAGCTGCAGGGACACTGGACATGTGAATAACTTAGAGGGTATAGCAGGATGGACAGGGAAAGAGGAAGGCACAAAGGAGCACTACAAGAGCAAAGGCTGGTGACCACTGAAAATTTTGGCAATGAGTAACAGTCAGATAAGGGACAGGCACATACATTCAGTCAGTTTCTGAGCAAAGGAGGACAACTCTGATGTTCAAACACGCTCAGGTTCTTGGTAAGGAAGAAGATGCCACACTGATGCAATTCCGANTGAAGTCGGTAACACTTGTGACATTTGGAGAAAGAATAGCAACAAGAAGGCTTAGGGAAGTCAAAGAGGGACTTGATGGGAGCAGTGGGACTTCTGCTTGAGAGAGATTTGAAAAGACTCTAGGAAATAATTCAGTACAGACAGTCTCTCGGGCTCCTGAAATGCCCTTTCAAGACATTCAGTGGTGAAAGAAGCAGAAGCATGATGTGACCTCTGATTGGGTGTATGTCACTCAAGTACAAAGGAGGGAATTAAAAGTAGAGCCTAAAGAACTAACTAGAGCACCAGTGGCTGCAAAAGGAGCGAGTGGTCAGAAGACCTGGAGCTGCAGGGACACTGGACATGTGAATAACTTAGAGGGTATAGCAGGATGGACAGGGAAAGAGGAAGGCACAAAGGAGCACTACAAGAGCAAAGGCTGGTGACCACTGAAAATTTTGGCAATGAGTAACAGTCAGATAAGGGACAGGCACATACATTCAGTCAGTTTCTGAGCAAAGGAGGACAACTCTGATGTTCAAACACGCTCAGGTTCTTGGTAAGGAAGAAGATGCCACACTGATGCAATTCCGATTTTTTTTAAAAAAAGGAAAAGTAGTGATAATGAAAGCACCCTGCAAAGCTGCATTTACCCAGAGACCAGGCTAAATATAGTGTATTCTGCTATCCTAATTGAGAGGCTAATCCTTTCCTTTCCATTTTGCAGACTTTGACAAGAGCCAGTACTTGCTGAAAGTAACTAAGCGTCAGTATTGGATTAGATATCATTTCTTATTTGATCATGCGAAATGCTTCCTTGAAGCATTTACAGGTCAGTACTTGGCAGATGCCTCCTTGGCTGATATCAGTAAGTGTGGGATCTGGTAAGTAGCTGAAGTAGCACTTCAGCTACTTCAGCCTGTGGCTTCTGGCCCCTGAGGAGGTGTGGATTATTTCTAAGGAGTCTATGAAAGCAAGTCTGGAATCTGTAGATTCAAATTTGCTGTACAGTTGCAATACATTCTTAATTTTGGGCTTCAGAGTGGTGCACAATGGGCAGATAAGTGGCAATGGGCAGAAACTGAAACACTAGAGGTTCAGATCCGCTATAAGGAAAAGGTTTTATCCTCATGAAGACAGTCAACACATTGTTCACAAAGGCTTTACAGTCTCTAGCCCTGGAGATTTCCAACACTCAACTGGTTAAAACCTGGTATAATCCCATAGCTGGCCTTTGAGCAAGGTTTAAGCACCAAGTTGGTCTAGAGACCTCCTGTACTATCATGTGATTGTTTGAACATGACAATTAGTCTAACCTCTGCAGTATCATGAATCCTGAGGGTGCTACTACGTCTTTCTTTCAATCGTCTTTTTAGATAATGAGAACACTTTGATAGGACTTGCATGCAGATGAAAGGAAGAAGCTAGATCTCAGCATCTGATGCCATCCTAAGCTCTTTAAAGCCAGGCAGTCAACTAGTGTGCCAGACAACCAGCTTGCTAGATGAAAAGAGAAATTTGAAGTTCAGCATTCCCAACAAAACAACAAACAGCTGCTGTTTCTCCAAGGAAAACCAAAAAAAAAAAAAAAGCTATAGGTTTTTATTGCAGCAGTATCAATACTTCCATTTCCAATTGCAATAAAGTTGTTAATAGCATCCAAATTTATTCTAGATTATAAATCTGCGCAAATGTCTATTTAAATCACGTGTAGCACTCGGATTCTTGCCAATTGGCCAGTGTAAACAAGTTTGTCTGTTTCTACATTAACCACTCATAGGTATGCCTCTCTCTTGGGCTGATGTTTACCCATCACTGTATGTTTCTCTGTGTGGGATAAAGTCTAGCAATGGAGCTGCATTTACAGGCAATAGAATATGTAAATTACATGCACTGCAATTAAATATTTGTGCATTCTTATGAGTGAGGATCATTTAGGAATGTCCTGCTGGCTTTAGAAAAGGATTACAGTTCATAGGTTCCTGATTGAAACAATAAACAAACCATGTGAGTGGTAAAGTTAGCTGCAGGAACAAACAGAAGATTTGTTCAGTGCCAGAAATGTGGACTCAGAATTATTTCAACAGTTTACATAACATTTGCTGTGCATGAATCCATTGCCTGTGGTGTTTAATATTGCATGTATGATTTGGCAGATCCAGTGCAATTTTACAGTGAAGTAAGGTCACAACAGATGGCAATTTTCCATGGTGCAAAAAAGAAAGTGATCATTTAGTTGTTATTTATTTATCTGCATGTGGGATTATTTTGTCTGTTTTACTGCTTTTGGGTTGGGATTTTTGTTTGGGTTTGTGCATAGGTGACTACTAAGTAAGTCACCTATGTCTAAGTAAGAACATAGTAGTTGTAAGGTACCAAGTATATCAACTTCATATTTTGGAGTCCAGTGACAATTGCGTCTCATAACACAGCTATAACAAACAGCAATTTCAGATAGTGGTACTGTTCAAATCAACATAGGGAAGGTGACAGCTTTGCAGATAAAAGGGCACGCAAAAATCTATGTGTGTCTTGTCCATGTAACACTCTGCATTCATTATTACAGGTTTTAAATACTTGAACTGATGAACCTAAACATATCAAATCACCCTCTGCAGAAATCTGTGGTTATAAAACTGCCTTGCCAGATAGCATTTTAGAGAAAGCATTCCATAGCACCTTGCACTACTTTTGTCCAGAACTCAATGAAGCACTTCAGCCTGTGAAAGACTTGCAAAAAGTGGCCTTTGATGACAGATATAATTCTTTCTCTGTGCAGTCATCAAAAAACATTCAGAGTGCTGAGATGTGTAGCTCTGCTTTCTGGTATGTTTCGTGCCATCAGCAAAACTCACCTCAAAAAAATCAGAAAATTACTCTCCAAACTAAACAATTCCCCCCAGATGATCTAGGTCAAACACTTCTTGTTGCCAAGTAGTAACTTTGTCCTGACTGCAGGGTAGCAGGGGATCAAATAGCTCAATATGCAAACTGTCCATTTAATACATAGATGAAAATATGATTTCTGGATATGGCACATGGGTATGTACTGGCCCCTTTGGGCATTCATTGTCATCAGTGATAATAGAGCTATTTAAACACACTCCGGTGAAGAAATAAACAACACTTCCTATTCAAGTGCCTGAGCAGCAAGCAGCCAGTCATTTTAGTGCTGAAGGAAGCAGTCTAAGGTTTAACTTCTAGTAAGGTTCTCTGTGTGACAGCAGCTATGTCACAGGAGCAATATCTAGTTTACTCAACAAAATATCCTTAAACTATTAAGCTGCAGGCAAAGACTGCAAATCAAAATGAATTACAAGTGTGTCATGGCTGCACAGAGACAGAAATGCTGCAGCCCAGTAAGAGAAGCAAGAAAAGCCTGCCAGGGAATTGGTGAAGACTTAACAGAAGTTACTATCTTGAAATGCATGGAGTACAGCACCAGGAGCAACAGCATCTACCATTTTTCCTCTTTATTTGGGGTGCTATTTTTACCAAGACCAAAGTAAATATTTCATTTCTGTGTTTTTTGAACATAAAACTATAGGGCATTTTCGTAGATGAGGATGACAACTACCTTTTTGGCTTTCCTCATCTTCTTCCAGGCTACAAATAGAGACTCACCTTGCCATTGTGAATATCCTTTGCCCTTTTCCCAACCCCAACTGTTTATTCAAGCATGACAACATTTTGGGATAGCATTATCAAATAGCTGGAATAAATGTCACTGTGATTTAACTTGGCACAGCCTTTTAAGTGAAAGCATTTGCTGTTACAGGCCCTGATAATGGCACCCCTAGGTACAATACCTATTCCAGAAGATCTTTGTTAAATGAATTCCAAAAGAGTTACCTCCTCTGTAACAAAATCATTAAGCTGAGTAGCCTGACTTAATTAGACTTAAATGTCATCTGTGATTCACTCCGTTTTAATAAACTCATCTGTTTTCATGTCACTTCTGTAATTTATGCAATAAAAACCCACTCATGTTGTTCCAGTGCCTCAGGAGCACCGTAAGAAACTATCTGCAAACCTTCTGGGGCTACCTTCTCAAAGGTTTCACACTAGCGTATCAGATGAAAATAGTGTCTGTGAAGGCAAAGCATTTTCAGGGAAAGGCATCAAAAGGTTTGTGGCTACTAGAAAATTTAGAGCAACAATGTCAAAAAAAAAAAAAGAGCACAAGTGCATTAGAGAAGCTCTGCTGAGAAATCTGCTTTGCTATAGAGCTCTGAAAGCAAGCAGTGAGAAGCAGAAAACATAAGGAAATGGGTGTCTTTGGGAAAAACCTTTCAAAATGCCAAGTCTCAAATTTTGCCTGGTAGATTAGCAGGTTCTCTGTCTTCCTGAACTCTTCTGGAAAGAAGTGCCAGAGCTGTGGATCACAGCCAAAGAACAGTCTTTCTTCAACATACAGTCTCTCCTCACCCTGACCTTTCATTGTACCTGGACATTAAAGTTGCCTTAGGAAATCTGTGTAAAGACATGACGTGCATTCAGTCCACTGGCAATTTAAAAGTCAGTATATGATTCGCCAACACACTCCAATTACATCTTTACATCTGGGAGTGCAAGAAAGGGGTATGGTAAGGATGTCACTTCTGTGGATTGAACTGAGTAGTGCACAGATACCATCCTAAAGAGAATTTAAGCACTCTGCAGTGGAACTACATGTGAAAACCTCCAGTGCACAAATCTTAGGAACATCCTCTTGAGCTCTCTAAAGACACTTCCCTTTGATGGTGGACAAGGGGTCAGAACATATATAAACAGCTATTGGTTACTGAAGTTTCATAAGGTTGCTAGTTGCCACTGTGATGGATCCAGCCTAGGAGCAGGGTTTGCTGGATGGGAAGCCTAGCCCAATCTACTTCAAAGCACAGCTGGAAGCAAACAAGTATGCTAACGAAGACATTACATATGCTACTCATTTACCAGCTCCCAGAGGAGCCTTAATAGCAGAAGTTGATTACACATGCAGCAGCAAGAAGGTCCAATACCTGATTAAACACATTTGATGGTACAGTACTCCTTTCTCTGGTAGAATCAAACAGGACAGGCAATATACAGCCAAAGTTAACTGTAATGCATCTCCTGGTCAGATTAACAGTACCAAATGCTCACTCTGGTTGGTGGTATTTCTAAGTAGAGTCTGAAAGACATTCCTTGATATAATTTGTGATTAAAGAAAACTAAAAAGATAATTCAATGAGCAAAAATGACAATTCAATGTATATTTTGTTTGTATGTTCTTTTTCCTCCACAAATACTGAATAGTGATATTGCTGAAATGGTGTTTGCTTTCCAGTTTTTCTGAAGCAGCTCCACTGGAAGCAGGCTTATTTATTTACGTGGTGTTTGACAAATGGTCTCTGACACTCAGTTATCAGGGATTTGTGCCCACATCTCTTACTGGAAGCTCCATTCTCCTAATTGTTGCTGTAAGCAGGACAACACAAGAAGTGTTTTTGCCTCCAGGCTATTTCAGCTGGGTCCGGTATGGGCCATGTTTTATTACAACCTATAAGATTGAGATCTCTCTGATTGTTCTTCCTAAGACTTAATGATTTCTTTTTTTTCTCCGCTTTCCCATACTCACACACACAGGGTACATTTAAAGGAATATGTTGATCTTAACGACCTCTCAAAATTTATCCTGGGGCTAATCAGAGGCTTGCTGTGTTGTGCTGGCTAAATCTATCATGGTATTGAATAATTCACAGCCTGCCTTAAAGGCTCCAGACTAGGTGATTTACCCCATATTAATGTGATGCTTTTGCATTTTAATAGACTTATGTTAATGTTTTACAAAATGATATATCATGCTTCTGAACTCTCTGGTGACAAGAGATGATGGTATGAACCACATAATTCTAGCAAAGGACAGCCAATAACATCAGATTTATGAGTGTTGCTACAGCATCTGTTGTAAGCTTGGGCCAGACCAAACCATTTTGTTGAGTCTTACCCCTATTCTCATTGCTCAAGTGGTTTTTTCCAACCTGCCTGACACTTTAATGAAAGTAATCGAGCATAAGAGAAAAGGTAGGGCATTCTGAAAGCAGAACTAAGCTTTCTGAAACTGTTTGAGTGCTGAGGTTTTATATCCCTTTGAGAAAAGGCCTAGAAGAGAACAAAAGGGATTTCATCACTCTGAGTTTGGAATTTCAAAGAGCAGTGCTCACTAGCAGCATCATATTTTTTTCCATTTGAAAGGGAGATAGCTTGTCATCAGAGCTCAATGTGCAAGGCCTACGCTGGGCACTGAGAATCATAAAATACAGCCCAAGTGATACGAACCCACCCCATCCACCTCTACTGCACCTTTATATCTCAGCTACTTAACAGATCACATGTGTGCTCTAACTAGCCTCTCAGGAGAAGAAATGAATGGCATTTCTATCTTAAAACCTGCTTATGTGCTTGCTGAGAGAAGGGAGGTAGTGGGGCAGGAAGCTACACTATCTCTTCAATATCTGCTTTATATACTTCATAGCAATGCTGTCCTTGCAACTACATGGGAAGCAAAAGCACAAATGCTCCCTTCAGCCTGGAGCCTCCTGTAGATGACAAGGTGGAAAATGAACTTCAATTGCTCCTAAATGTAGCCTAATACATACAGGAGGGAGGGGAAAGCTTAACTGCTTACCCATCTGGTTTTGGTCAACTCAAGATCTTGAGAAAGGAACTTGCTGGCAGTTTGCCTGGAAGATGCTGGATATCCACATTCTTACAACAAAAGGCCAGAGAAGAGAAAAACAAACAAAGAAATGGGAACAGGGAATGGACAACAATACAGAAACGTAAAACCCAGTGTGAAGCCTTTTCTGGACTGTAGTCTGAAATGCCCTTTCCTATCGCTGTCAGGCAAAACAATTGCATTTACTTACTAAAAAATAAACTTCTGTTACAAAAAGCAAAAAACCCCCTATACTTTAATTTTCCTCACGTGATTTTACATTTCATAATTCTTCTGACAGGAAGCAGAGAGCAGCATTTAACAGAGTAAGCCATCTAGAAATAGTAAGATCTCGAATGCTCAGGTGTTCACATAGTGAACATAAAATTCCTGGCTTGCACCACACCCAAGCTTTTATTTCACATACCCAGTTCCTTAAATGCCAAGGTACAGAAGCCATCTCTAGCACAATGAATATGCAATGCACTACAGAACATCTGCTGTTGGTTTTTTAAAGGGACTGTGAGCAATCAAGAAACTCACCTGGGATACAAGAGACCCAGGTTTTAATTCAGTGTTAATTTAGATAACCACGGTAGCCTCTGGCTTACTGGCTGTTCTGTGGTGGGGCTGCTTGTTTCCAGACAATTCAGTCTGCACCTGGGAGATTTTCAAGATAGCTACAATGCTTTGTTAAGACCATGTCAACGGTAAGAGCAGCAGCAAAAATGTCCACCAGTTCCTCTGGACATTTCTGAACAGATACTAAAGAATTCTTTTCCACACTATTTGCAATTGCACTGCAGAGGCTGTGGCTACAGTTCAAACAAAAATGATATAAAAAATGACTGAATATTTAAAAGGATAATGATACCATCTGGAATTTTAATGATTGTTATTAATACAAAAGCTGGAAGAAACACCAAACTGCATGCTTGAGAATTTAAGCCAATCTTTGCTACTAGATATTAAGAGATCTATTGCAGATTATCATATCACTGCCTAATTTAGGCTCTCATGAATCTGCATTGGAGCATCTGGTGCAGTCAGATAGCAAATTGAAGTATGAAGCCATGTTAGTACTTACATACTTCTGTATCTCTTGGATATGCAAAACTTAGAAGCAAGCTGTGCACCTTTAGAACTTTAGAGGAGTAAGTCATGCATATGGGTAATTGAGAATGTTGTTACATACAAGCCTGAGATTAAATAGCTACATTTAAAAATGTTGGCCATCTATCACTATAAGCAAGTGCCCACAGGACCATTTACGGAAAATGCCAGCCTGCATCACAGAAGAGAATGGAAAACAGCCACAATAGAGGTTCTGTTCCATCCCTCAGGCCCTGAGAAGGATCCATTCTGTGTATAACATTCCTGATGGACGTTGTCTAAACAAGCCTTTAAAATGTGACCAAGCAACTCCATAACAATGTTAAGCAGTCTATTTACAGTGCTTCAAAAACTTTAGTGCTGGAAACTTTTTCTAATGCCCAGTTCACATCTCTGTGACTGTAATTCAAGCCCATCTGCTATATTCACAAAAATATGGGGAGAAAATGATACCTTTCCTCTTTGTAGCAGCTGTTATGTTTCCTCTTCCCTCCCCTCCTCAGATCTTTCAACATTTCTCTGAGGCTATGATTTCAAAATTCTTAATGCCCTTATTGTTCTTCACTGGACTGACTTCAATTTGTCTGTCTTTCAGATGAGTTGTGCTCAAATTTGATACAGTATTCCAACTTGGATCTAATGAATGTTGAACAGATCAGAAAGAGATGGTGATGTGCCTTCCAAGGCAGGCTCCTGTCTTACACTGTACTAGAGCATCTTCTTTTCCAACTCTTGCTTTATGTTCAACATGTGATCTACTAAATCTCTCACATCATTTTCTGCATCATCATTTTTCTCCTTTTCTATCCTGTGCTTATGTAGCTGATTCTTCTTGTATAAGAGTAGAACATTTCCTTGTCCTTACTCAGCTGCACCCTGCTTTTTCAAGACACTCTGTGCTTTGTTATGACCTGTCCAAATTCTCATCTCCTGATTTCTCCATGGTCTCTCTTAGTGCTGTATTACCTGTAAATGGAATAAATGGAATAAGTACAGTTTCTGTCCTGTTGTACAGGGCCATGACAAAATCCTCCCTATCAATATGTAGACTTTATGATAGGACAAAATAAAATCTTCAGAGCTGAGTCAGCACTTTCTTAGAAACTGCAGTCAAGCAAGCACAAAATTGAAATGTAGGAGCACAGATTTTTTCATTCATTTGCTCGTTAAGTACTTGATTGTTGCAGTTAACAAACTAAAAAATTAAGCATTCACCTCATTCTAAAAAAAAATAGGAGTTAATATCAGGAGTAGATGACATGTATTTCTGTTTTAGCACTATTCAATTTAAACATCAGTCATACAAGAACAGATTTACAGCTGAAATGAGTTACCTTCTCAGAACAAATGAAGCAGGAAGGCTGTTATTTCCTCACTCAATCTTTTGCATATAGCATATGTACTGTAAGGATAACCTATGTATTTCAAGGTCTGCAGAATTTAAATGCCTCCATTAAGAATAAGTCTTAAAACTTACTCTCAAGACACTGATTATTCTGAAGCATGAGCCATTTGGGAGTGTATTGGATAATAACAACCTGCAGTGGAGGAGAAATTTTATTCCATAGTCCAGATTGGTTTTAATTTTTTTCATATCAAACTTTAAGAAACTAGAAACTTTCTGGACCTAGCTCTTCTCCTCACGGTAAACATAGTTTTCTGGTGTTACCTAACAAACCTCTCTAATTTTGGAAAAAAAAAAAAAAATCTATTTTCCTTAGTTTAGATATGAAATTACAGCAGAAGCAGCTATTTGCCTGAAATATTAAGCATTTGTGAAGTGTCTACCATTTGGTACGGTCACAAATCCTCTCCACTAAGTTTCACAGAAAGAGGATTATATGTTTCAGAGAGAGTTTCGTACGTTATGTAGAACAGCAACCATCCTTCTGAGAGAAAATCAGAACAATGAGAGTTCAAGAATATAAGTGAAAATATTCTTACTAGACTTTACGTTCTTTACTGATCAGAACAGTAGTAAGAACTTCTGTGTGTCTTTACAGGTTCTCTTCTAGGCTGAAAGTATATTTAGTGTCTCTATAATCTGGGAAGTTCTTCATCTGGCTTGCAGGACTTCTTAAATACTCTTTTCATCACTTCAAGGTATAAATGAGAGACACTGTGTAAGTGGAAAGCATGTTGATGTCAATTTTTTAATATCTCAGCAATGATGACATTTTACTACTCTTCGCTCAATTTCTTAGCCAAAGCACTTGATAGGCTCATTCAATCCTCTATATAGTAAAAGTCCTTATTTACAAAAAATAAAAGACTTGTCCTGTTTAAATTGTCTCCCTTTAAACAAAGATGAACAATTTTCACTGTAGGTCTTCAACACTTAGCTGAAATACAACCAAAGAGATGTCACAAAATGGTAAAAAGCGTCTTAAGAAGCTACTGAAATTCAGTGACTTTGTGTAGTTTTATAATTTGTGTCTTTTCCATTCAGAATGGCAACAGAGTGGAGACTTACTCTTGTTGCATGAATATGTCGCAGCTTATTTTTCATAGGGCTGTCCAAAGGGAAAATGATAAATTAATTAATTGAAAGCTTTATGGAAGTCAAAGCCTGAAATAAGATCACCAATGATTGCAATTGTATGTTGTTGCAATTGATGCTGCACATCATGAGTGATGGTTGCTTGAGAACCTGAAAAGGCCATGTTCTACACCATTACAGAGCAGAAGACCTTTTAGCTGTAATATCCTTGGATAGTTGTGATGGTCAGGTATGTATACTCTGGTTTACACAGAGGAGTTGAAGCCATGCCTGGCATTTTTAAGTGCTCCCACAAAGCAAAATATCAACGCTAACGGTCTGTAATATGCTCTCAGTTGCCACTTCAGGGCAGGCGTTGCTTCTGTGCTTATAGCATACCTAATAAAACAGGACCACAATTTCATTAAAAGGTGAAAGAGCTTTTACAATTGAAATTAAAAAAAATCCTAATTGCTCTAGTCAGGTACTTCACAGAACCAGCCTGCAAACTCCAAAGAACCTGTTTAGACTGGCTGAGCCAGTGTAGAGCAGGTGATAATTAACTTCTTATGGACCAAAGTCACAGTAGGACTTAGAGCAAATCTTGTTGCACCTTCAGCTCAGCACTTCTTTAGCTATTCACCATAGACAGAGAATGAATCACTTTCTTTCTCAAGCAGCTTTTTATGTACTTGAAGACTATTAATTCAACTTTGTTCAGTCTTCCATCTTTTATTCTCAATAATACCAGTCGTTCACCCAGTCTTTCTTCAAAGGTCATGTGTTGTACATTCTCATTGCTATCCCCACAACATACATCTAAAGTGTTCCTTTTTTTTCCTTGAAGTGCAATGCTATCTACTTGACCTAGCAGGAATATTGCAGCATACTGTTAAATATAAAAGGTTTCCAGAAAGCTGGTAAAATACATCTTGTTAAGAAGTTGAGAGGCAAATAAAATGCTAGAGGAATGATAGTCCATAGCAATGCCTAGAGCACTCTTTGCTAATCTTAACATAATAATAAGTGCACACCTGTGTGAGAATCATCAGGTAAACATACTGTCTGCTGTAAACGATTTCAGACCTCCTGGGGGCAGTGAAGATAAGAAACCGATACTCCTACTCCAAAAGCAGACTCCAGCTAATTCAGTTTAACAGGTAGATCTCATCTCTCCCATGCTGCATCTATTCAGTAACCCGTATAATGAAATGAGTCACTTCCCTTCCTATTTTTAATGCTGTCAGCAGAAAAGGTTAACAGCTTAAGTATCTCAGCAAAAAAGTATCTTTCTGCTGTTTCATAAACTTAGCCCACTTAGAATCCATGAGTTATGAAACAAGAGTACAAAGTGAAGGCTTCCTAGCAACATTTCAATGAATAACACAGGGAATTACTGTTATTTCCAAGAGAAGAAAATGTGAAATGAGTTTAACAAGATAGAGTGCTCCTGGAGAAGGTTAACCAAAACCACTCCAAAGAGATTGCAAGTAATTTCATAAAGAATATTGTTGATCGCAGACCTACTGGAAAAGTTAATGTAGTGAAAGATGTTTGAGGAGAGGAAATGAACAGAAGGTTGAGACTGGTTTATACACATTCAAAGAAGCCTGGTGTCACCATGAAAAACCAGTGTGCCACTTTGCTTTCAGACATGTGATCAGTGCATTTTGGCATGTTGATGATAGGGAGGTAAGTGGATAGATCAGGTTAGCACAAGTGACTCTGAAGTGATTAATGCTTAAGATACCTGAGGCAGAGTAACTAGGAGTGCAAGATGTAATTAAGAAAATAAGGAACATGAATAGCAATGCTCTTCACACCTGATGAGAAAGAGTGCATTGCTTACATGGTGTGACAGCTACAGATGGTAACTGAAGGGGGAAATGTGTGAGCAGTAGTGCCGAAGTACAAGCATCTGTAGGACTGTTCTGGAGGAGATCTGATTTTCAGTGGTGCTTTCAAGTCAGGAATATACAACCCTGTAAGTTAACTGGAGAAAGCGGGAGATGAAATGTTGTATGTTAATAATAAATACATTGATGGCAGCAAATGGGAACTCTGTCAGTGTCATTGCTCTACTATAAGGCTTTATTTTTATAAATACAAATAAATATAACAAATACAACAGCTGTAAACTTTAACTTCTCTCATACTTCACAATTTAGGCAGATGTTTATTAATGTATAGGTAAATAAATCAAAATAATGAGCATGTTTAAGTAGGAACTTAAATCGCCTGAGAAATTATATCCTAGGCTGCATAGAACGTGGGCCAAAGACCAAGAAACCATTCACATGTAGCAATGCAAGCAATGATGCAATTTATATCACTATCAAGCAACAGCTGGGATTCTATATTCACCACATCTCTACAATTCCACTTGGAGTTAACAAGTTACTATTAAATAAAGGACTCAATTAAGAAATAAAGCAAAAATGCCCTCTCAGAGGGTTATGTTAGAAGAAAAGCCTGTGATCCTTTTTGCCAGGATTAAGCAATAACCTTGATAAAGCAGTAACCACTGCTTTCATGTCTGAGATTGGTGGCATTTAGTAAGGTCTCCAGATAGCAAACTGTCCTAAAAAAAATTTACTGGCATAATGCAGTCACCTTCAGCAGTGCTTCCACCACCATCTCATTTATCCACCACTTCAATTATCTCCCTCATGTATTCCAGTGTCTGATAAATAAGCAGCTCTAAAGCTTATATCACAGCCCACGATTCCTCTTTTGTTTTCCAAATAACATTTAGACCTTGGATGGACAGAATAGGATGTTGTGGATGTTCATTTCTCAGGGAAGGGGGGTTACATGCCTGAGAGAGGCAAAAATACCCACAAGAAATTCTGACCTTTTAAACCATTTTTGCCTGAAAAGTGAATATTTTGGTTTTTTTCACAGGGTTCTTAATACCAATCTCTCAGCCTTGTCCATACAACAAGTTCTGCTCCCATTTGCTCCTGGTTGAAGAGCACGTGTCAGGTTAGGAACAATAACTACTTGGATCAGGTTAGGAACAACAAGTACTTGGAAAAAAATCCCTTGGGCATATAAGAAGTGCTTTACTTCCACAGCGCTTCTAACCACCCAGGAGAAATGAAGGTCCTGAGTTTGTATCTGTGGGAAGATCTTATCTGTGGCACATGCTCTGCTGTGGAAGCAGAAGCTAACCTGTAGGGTCTAACCCTCTTCCCAGTAAATCAAAATGACAACGTTCAGCTCTATTCCTTTCACAATTCAGAGCGAAATAAGTTACCCTGCAGCAAAACCAAGCCAAGATGTAGGAGTAAGATGTTATACTATGCGACTGAGGAAAGAAAAGGGGATTTTCAGGAAACAAAGGCTAAGTAAAAAGAAAAGAGATAGCAAGTAAATGCCACTATTTTTTAGTTTGTTTCAATAAGGGAATTTAAACTGATTACTTCCTGGGCTGCAGATTAAAAGGTTACAGAGGGTGCAGATAGTCTTTCACACAGAGCATGTTGGAGGCTTGAAATACACTCTCCAGGGTACAGCAGTTTTAATCCTCATGTTAGCTCTTGGGAACTATCTGACCAAAGGTAAATAACCATCTTATCTCTTAATGAGCATCTGGATAACAATTTACAGTAACCTTAGGTTGGTGTGGAAGGGATGCTGCCTGAAGTATGTGTGCTATTTTCTGGATAAGACACTGGAGCAGATTTAAATAAGTGTAATTAAACAAATGTTTTTAGAAAACTATAAAATTAAATAAGTTCAACATAAGTAACTTTCCTAATCAATTATACACTAGAAAGTATTTTTCTCCTTTGACAAATTTGCATCCATTTGTTCCAGGTATCAACCTCAGCTGTAAAGAAGTAACGTACTCTCACTATAAAAATGACCATTTTCATTTTGCACGTATCAAAATACTTTTACAATATTTTTAGTATACCCTAGTGTCAATTTTTCTTAACAGATATGTATTTCATACAATAAATGTTTTCATATATGAACATAATTACATTATAACCGCTTTAAACTAGTATGAACATCATTAAAATATTTAGTCCCCACTTCAAAATCAGCTCTTAAAATGACACAGTTTATAAAGACCTTCAACTCTGGATTTGGGACTCTATTCAGATTCAATAAATAAATTAAAACCTTATTCTCAATCTACCACCCTTTCAAGTAATGAAACAAAATACAAGGTAAAGGAGTGAATTGTGTCTTTTCCATAGGAAATCAAAAAGATACCTTAATTTTGATAAAGAGAGCACTGTTAGTTACAGTATGGCTGTAGTTGTGTGGCTTGCCTTACTAGAGAAATCAAAACTCTAGGCCTTGCCTAAAAAGCGATGTATTCAACAATTACATAGGTTAGAAAGGACAGACTTCAGTTTTCTCCCTTTCTTTGCTGATAGATACTGGATATTATCACCAGTTTTTTGTTCAGGACTTCAATCAATTTGTATTAACACAATAAAAGGATGCTCTTCTGAAACCAGGAGAGTTTTTTACCAAGCAACATTCATAGCAGAATTCCCATTCCCTTCAGGAAGACAGAAATCAGAAAGGACATCATAAGAGTTATCAGAAATCTGTATTTACAGCTAAATCCACTGAAATTACATTCTTGCTGCCTTTATAGTAAAGAACCAAGCGAACAAAGCGAACAAAGATAGAAACTGTGTGGATAAAACTACTCTTATGAATCCCAAAGTCAGTGACTATGATTCATAATTACTAATCACTTCTTCAACATATGCTTGTGCTCTTTTTAAGAACTAAGGTTAACATTATTTTCTAGTGTTTTTTTGCTTCTGCTTCTTGCAGCAGATAAGTAACTGCAAGAAGTCTCTCATTTTAATTGGCCAAAAAGGAAATAATGAAGGTTGGTCACCAAATACATTTTCCAGATTTTAAGATAAGTTGGGTTAAGAAACAGAAGGAAAATAAAATTGGGGGGGGGGGGGGGGNGCATTATTTCTTTTAGCAGTCAATGCTAAGTGATGCTTCAAACTATCACAGTTGAGCAGACAGAGAAGGAAAATATCATTTTGCCCGTGAAGTTCTCAGAAAGATGAAGCTGTCAAGAGGTAGAGAAATAGGTCACGCGAAAGTTAATGGAAAGTAATAAATGTGCCACAAAGCTGCATCTTAATTAAAAGTTCACGTGCTGAATGCCATTTAAATTGACAGATACACAGCTCTTATCAGCCTGCTTATTTATGGTCTTTGCATTTGTAAAGGCTGTTGTTTATTCCACTGGGTAGCCTCTGGAATTCTCCTGTTGCATTTCTTAGGCAAGAATAATTGAAGTGTTAAGCAGTGAAATGCCAGGATTCATAGGAAAATGTGTCATGGGAGAAGATTTATCTATTACAGATGTTCAGGTGCTTCAGATTAAACCTATGTTACAGAAAGACTGGATTTTGCTTTCTAGCAGTGTCCGGCATTAGACTGACATGAACCGCTGCTCTTTCACCATAGCAATGTCACCACTTCATGAGGCAGCTCCAGTTCAAGACAAAAAAAACCTTGTGTTTTGGAAGGCAATATATGTTTAGGTACTTCGTCTTTCTTCTTAGGTTAAGTGCTCCGCAACACTCACTTGCCTCTGGGTGACAGTGGGAGACATTGTCTGCATAATTGCTTGCTACTCCTTGAACTTGCTCAGGAAATGAGAGCTCTGGTGTGCAGCCTTCCTTCAGTGCCAGGATCTCAACCCTATTTTCTCCAACTCCACAGTAAATGCCTGCATTGTATACAAGTTGTGGAGCACCTTTCACTTCCCAGGTTACAGCTGTTGCCACAGAGCTGCCCAGACTGCCAGAGGCAGGGAGCAAGAGAGAGTCTGATGTGACAGGAGTGATCCACCACTACAAGGTGGGAAGGATGACTACAGATCTCTGTTTTGTGATGAACAGATGGATGCCAGAGTGCCACAAGGACACTGAATACAACAGAAACACACAGGGTGTTTGGTAGCTTAACTGACAGAACAGCTGAGACAGATATTGATCGCTTCCTTGCTCAGGCTGTGAGAATGGTGTGCATACGCAGAAGCCTAAACATGGTCACCAAACACTTCCACTGCCAAAGTGTTAATGGCGTGCTTCATTTTAGGCAAAGATGTTTCTTAGTTAAACTGATTATGTTTCAGCTCCTCCTCCCAGGGCTTTTCTGTTTGATTTTTCTGTTGTTGTTTTTGGGGTGTTTTTTTGCATCATAGGCCTGACAGAGTAGTGCTTTTGGAACACAGACTGCATCAAATCCACAGGTGCACAGGTATTCCAGGCATGGTGGGAGGCTGGACTACATGGGAGACATTCAATGTAGCCTTATCTTGGGGGACACACTGCCTCTCAGTGACTATAAGCAAACCAAAAAATACCAGTGAAACAAAACCAAGCTCATATTGCTGTGCCTCCAGTTTACAACAGATCTGAGACAGTAGCTGACAGTAAGGCTGGCAAATATCAAAGACAGGAGCAGGGGGGAAAATCTCTTATATCTTACACAATTGCACAAATACACAGATATCTTTTCAGAGAGATTTAAATGAAAAGGAGAACTGTTCATCCTTTGCTTAGAAACATGTAGATATGCACTGCTGCCATGCAAATCAAAATATCTATGTGATTTGAAAAAAAAATCCTACCCGTGTCTGAAGGTCTGGTCCTGAATTAGCTGCTTATATTTAACTCTCACAAGCTGTGTGTGTTTTAAGGACCCGAGCACTAAGGATTTTGCACTGAGTCCTTGTCGATTCTTACTTATTCAGCATAGCTGAGAAACTGAGCACTTGGGGTAGCTGTCTCCTCTCCTCACCTAAAGCCTTAGGCTTATTCTGCTGTCAAAAGCCTGAAAAAGAATGCATCAAGGGTTATTTTTAAAATGCTTCTAAGTGGAACTTGTGCTCAGTTAATATTTAAGTGCTGCCTGCAATGCATGTAATAAAATAGGAGCATGCTTTGGAAAGCCCCGATTGAATGCATATGTCAGCTGGTGCTCTCTGCTAGCCTAATGCAATTTGATTTTGATATAATGCAAGGCAGCACAGTGATGAAAACCAGAAATCCTAATATGGCTCCTCTTTTCACAGTTTATTTATTTTTGGCCACTGAAGCAGGTGTCTCTGTCCCTCTCTCTTTCAGAGCATGTAATCTCAAAATAATTAGCTAAGCCAACTTCTTGTCAAGTCATAATGAAATGAAATAGAAGTATCAGACATTACTTCTATATTACAAAACCACAGGGCTAATTTTTCAACTAGTATATACTGGCAGCACAGACATCAGCTGAACTAAGGGAAAACCTACAGCAGCAACAACTTTACTCGTGGGAAAGCAATGGATTAACAGGACTTAACTGCCCTGTAGGTGCTCAGAAGAGATCTGGCTGCGTTCCACTCTGTTTCACTCATCTGCTCTTTAGCATTTAAGCAGATGAGGCTGTGCTGTGACTTGTATAAGGTGGATTAATGTTCAAAAGAAATTTGTATAAAGCTACAAAATTCATTTCTGTGTGATTTTGGTTTTGAATGCAGGTTTCTAGGGTGAAAGGCTAATGCATTAACTCATCACACATCAAGCACATCTCATTATGCAGAAGTTAATACACTCCATTTCCTACATTTTTAAGGATCAGATGCTTTCAGGGATTTTTTTTTCCTCCTCATGCTAATTGCACTATCTGCATCTTTTATGTAATTTAACACATAGTTTGTGTCAAAAAATTCCTTTGAAAAAAACAACAATCAGGCTTTCATGAAATCACAGACCATTTAGGAAGCAAGGAAAGTAAGCCGTGGCAGAATAGAAGAGGATGCTATTCTAAGTCTCAGTGAGCAGCAAAGCTAAACAAGTGAGAATTACCTACTGAACTGAGTACATTCACTCTTGGAAGACACTTTTTCACTTTAGAAGTGTATGTAATTATCCTCTTTCTCTTCCAGCCACATGCATACACACTGGGCACTAATCCTGGCCTTTCCAGGATGCTCTCTATGTCACTGTGAAGAAAAAAAAACATGTAAAAAAGCTATAAACATTCTGAACAAGCACTCCTAGCATGAAAGTGCTAACCTACTGGCAGAGAGAATAGTCTGTGGCACTCCAGCCTCCAAGATTTTAAAGGATGTATCCAAGGCCATGTCTGAATTATGTTGTGCCGAACCAGCTGAGATGGTTAGCAGTGGTAACTTCTTTTTCTCTCCTGCACAGGAATGGAGGATGAAGTGTAGGGAACCTTGATGAAGTCTGATGCTGACATTTAAATAAATTAATGATGTACTCTGTATACAAACAAGAGAAGCTGATGTTTCAGCAGTGATGGGCCTGATTAGTTTTTAATGATGATGAAGCCAGCACTTTAATGGTTTGTGTTGAGCTTTTAAAGCCAAGTTGTCAGTGAGCTTGTTCGTGTGGAAACATAATGCTTTTATTGGTATATTCAGCTATGTAGATGCTGGCTAAATCTAAATGTGCTTCAAGCAAATGTGACTCCCTTTGTGGCTACATGCCTGTTTCCTTCCCAAATAGACCAAAAATCTGAAGGTGGGCAGGAAATGTTGTGCATCTGGGTCTCTCCCAGACACGTCACAAAGTGCCTAGCAGCTTAATTTAGACAGACCCACTGCCATTTTCATGTCTGCTGCCCTTCCAATGAAAAGGAGTTTCTGTCCTTCTATGGAGTAGCTATGAGGCAGGTGCTATTTAACGAGTGCAGTTGACACAGCATATGAAGAGAGCAATTTTAAGACGAATGCATTACTGTTATTCATTCTTGATTTTTTGCTTTTCTATTGGTAGTCTGAAAAAGAGTGGCTACTTTTTTTGCATACAGAAAAAAATGCCTATTTCCACCTAGTAAAGGGGAAGTGAGAATGTTCAACTCTGCCTGGCAGCTTCAAGGAACTCATTGAAATTCATATTATTTTATGATGCTGTGAAGACATGGTATTAGCAAAGCATTAGTCTTGACCAAGACTACAGAGAATTGATTCACATGTCATTCTTAAAGCTTACACGACTATTAAAACGCAGATAATTTGTCTGAGTTGAAGTAATCTCAGGTCCTCGAAGGGGAGAGAAGCCAATTAAGGGGACAGGTGTAATATGCTCAAAAGCCAAGAAAAAGATAATGTTGTTTTACTCCCCTTGCCACTCAAGTGTTCCTTGTAGCCCCTCAAAACTGGCACAGGCAGAAATAAATGAGATGGTTTATCATGAATATACTATTTGTGCTTATTTTCATTAAATGGTGGGTGATAATAACAGATTTTACAGGTTTATTTCTTCATTACATCAACTTCAGGTTCTGCAAGAAGAAAAATGCCAATTTACCTCCTTGTCTGGAGGTAGGTGAGAAATATTTCTTCTCTCTGACTTGAACACAAAAACCTCACAATTATTCTAACACCCCAAAAAAGACACTTAAAAATTCATCTTAAGTCACCGTGAGAGGGCAGAGACATGTTACAAGTCCACTGTGATCCATTTTAACTAAAAAGCTATTCATGCTTGCAGCACGTAGGTTTTCTCAAGCACAAAATCCATGAATGCTGACACCTATTTAGTGTTGCACTTGGTGACCGTTCCCAAGGGGAATTTTAGTTATAAACCAAGACAATTTTGTATTTTGTAGGTAGTTAAATGTCCTCTTTTTTTAAAGGCTGTGATAAAGCATGACACCTTTGAAATCAGGCACTTGTATTTTGTTCAGCTCGGGTCAGGATAGTCGTGTTTTACAAAATTCTAAAGGAACAAAAGCAATGAAACCTGACTTCCTAAGGATGTCTCTTGTGGCTGCAATCACTGGCACCTCACACAGTTCCAGCTGATGGTCTTCCCATTTGGAGTGCTTGTAATATACTGACTCTCCCATATAGATTCCCTGTGCCTCTTAAGGGTAGAGCTCATGGTACAGTAGGGACTCTCTTAATAAGGCTGCTGAAGCTCCCTTTTCTTTCCCACTGGAAATTGTGTAGAACATAATATCTTTGAGACAACTGACTTCCAAATTTTGAATCATTCAGGTAATTTCTGCTAAAGTCATCAGGCCCAGATCAGACAGATACAGACTTTTTCCCTTCTGGAACTAGAACGAGGTGCCATGCATACCCCAGGAGGACTGCCACAGGACAGATCCAGCTCACCTCTCACAGGTTCCTGACTGACATTAGAGCAAGACTGTTAATTACAGAGGATGCAGGGCAAAAAATGAAAGGAAAGAAGTGTTCTTAAATCTGTTCAGAGCCATTTCCATTTCCCCTCTCCCTAGCATTAGAAGTGTACATTGCTAGCTGACATTGAGTCAGGTGAGCTTGCTCTGCAGGAGAAAACACTGAGTGTTCACTCATCCTGTTCTTTCCCAGCATATCATGCTACCTTAACAACTGAGAGGGGATCCCTTTTCATATTGAGGTACTAGGATGTACATAGTATTTCAAATGTAACATTAATTTGCATTGGTTGCAGGTTGCAGTCTATTTAGTACACTTAGACAAGAGTACCTTATGTGAGTATATCACAAGTGATGTGACAGGTATTTTTTAAGAGTACCGTGTATCGGTGTGTCAAAGTATTCTTTTCCTTGTACAGTGCACTAAATGAAATCTTACCCTTGAACTGATGAGATAATATTTTTTCCTGATTTTTTCTAAAGCCTGATTCATTCCTCTTAACATAATTTCCTGAGCTTTGAACTCATTGAGTCTTCTAATAATGTCCTTAAATGAGGGAAGGAGGTAATTTTCTCTCTCACTGCCTTTAGGGGATCATCAATCATGCATCACTCATAAGTGTTAGCATTGCACCATGGCTGCTTTTTTTTTTGTTAAGAAGCCTAATTGTGCATGGAGAAAGTGCTGCAGAGTAAGACTTTCCATTTATAAATTGCACACAATTTGTGCAGAATTGCTGTACCTCCTGTGAGGCAATTTTGGTATAAAGCCCTACAGTGATTCAGATCCCTAGCTACAATGATCTTTTAAATAACCTTTCCTTCACCTGCTGCCACAACACATTCCTATAACAAGCAAATTCCATGGGTGTTATAAGGACTGATTTATAAATGAGTAGCACTGTGATAGTGTCACAGAAGATGTGCTTATTAAGCCAAGGGACGATGCAAGTATTGAGCTATCTGAAAAGCCAAGCTACTTTCATTTAAATCCCAAGAAACAGGCACCAAGAGATGAAGAACTGGTTTGACTGAACACTTATTTGGAAACATTTGCACATTCAGTTAATTTCAGTATTAAAACACTGTCAAATTAATATGCTAGTCTTTTCTACCTGAAAGGTGGATTAGATCACACAAATGTGATGGTCTTCACCTGAGCCATCAGCTGACTTTTCTCACATAACGAAATCAATATTTGCTTTTCCAAAAAGAATTGCAGCTGGCAGTAGGTGATGAGGAGAAATGAAATCTGCATACTAAGTGTACCCAGCGGCAGTACATGTACAGAAGGAATGCAGGAAATCATTTTTGAATCCTGCTGTTTGTTGAAAGGAAAAAAACATTTCCATATTAGATATTACTTCTTTCAGGAGAGTAAATCAGAGATGGAACAAAATATCCCTGGCGCATTCTGGCTTATTTACCAAGTTCTGCACAGCAAGAGACAACATCTCTGCTCATCACTCCAAGGCCTCACAGAGCAATATGCTTGTTCAAGATCACTGTCTCAAGGACCGTTCTCTACTTCTTTCACTCACTCTTTCCACTTTCTTCTTCTGTTGCTTTCCATTCAGGCAACACTCTCTGAACTCCCTTCACTCCTGTAGTACACATTTCTAAATGAAATTACATGAACCTTTGCTGTTGGCAGTCGCATGCCCATGTTTTGGCACAGGAGATATTATTGTTTCATAAAGATGCTTATTTGTTTCTAAATGCTGGTGAAAAGGGAACACATCTTTTCCCACTATGGTTTCATTACACTTTAAACCAGTCTTTCATGAGGTATATATAGTAGCAGCAGCAGGGAGCAGCCTACACTTGAGGCTAGCAGTCTCACAGAAATACTGTGCAAATATAACTTACTGCTTTCTCCCTTTTCATGCAAGACTTGAAGAACTGGCACTGCCTCATGCCTGTCAAAAGACTGCTCTGCAAATCCCTTCTGAGAAAAAAGGAAAATATAAGTAAAATGCACATGTTCATCAAGTCTGTTTTTTCACCTTTTGAACTCTATAACAGCTTTTGGAAGCAATCAGATCTAAGTGCAAACGATACCCTGCTGCCACTTAGCCTCCTTTCCCAAGAAACCCATTTGCAAAGTATTATTTGTTTATTTCTCTCAGAATAGAAATAAGTATTAAGCATGGGAAAGTTAATACACTTCATAATGATAAACAAGGGGTTTAAATGAGCAGGAAAACTTGCTGAGGCAAAGCCTTTAAAATTATTTTAAAGCTCTAATAGGATCCCTTGCATGCATTTGAAACATATATGCACACAAAGCACTGACCTAGGACATTCTCACTGCTGTTTCTATTATCATTATAACTTTGTAAGCTATGTCTTATTAATGAGCATTCAGTGCAGTGCTTTACCTATTGTGGGAACCACTGTTATATTCAACATGTCCCCCATTTTCTGAGAACCATCCCATAATTAACATGAACCTGCTGTGAAATAAGGTAATACTACCCTGTAACAAAAAAAGCCCAGGGTAGAAGATCTGTATGTTGACAAGACAGTCCAGCATAACACAGATACCTGTGTTACCCAAATGACCAGCACCAATCCAGCATGAGTCAAGTGTGGTACCTCCCCACAGACATTGTATTACTCTGCCAGCATTCTGTAAGAAGACTCACCTCAGAGACATGGAAAGCAGAAGTGAAGGATCATTTTTTTTAAGTATGCAAATATTTTGTGTCTTTTTCTTTTGTAGTCTACCACTCAATCACACACATGGAGAGAATACACAAAATTTTTCCAGCTTTCAGAAGGAAAAGGAGAAGGTGCACCAGTCAGTGCACCAGCCTAGTGCTATAGAAACACTTAGGCTGTCCAAGAGAGGAATTAAAGGAGAGTCAGCAAATAGTTTTACTTCTGCAAAAAAAGGTGCCACAAAGCTGCTCATACAACAAAGTGAACCTCATTAAAAGGTTAGATGAAGAAGTATTGCAGTAGGTTTTGCCTCTTACATATTTCTTGCTGATTCAACTTAATTCCCAGGTTCCCCAAGGACGGAAGAGCTCCCCAGGCTCTGTCTTTTTTTTATCCCACAGGTATTTATGATGTAATGTTGTATGCAAACATGAACAGTCTGGTATGGACTGGGCCTTTTTTCCTCCTGCAGCACTCTCAGTCTCCCACAGGACAGCTCATGCCACTGGTACTATTAATTCAGTACCTTGCCTGAATATGTGTCACTTCCACGCGAATGCACAAGTTAGAGAGGTTTCCTGGAAGTCCAGGGCTATCTGTGCAGAGCCTTGCATGCCTGGAAGCAATCTATTGCAGTACAAACACAATGGGCTCCTTACCATGTATACTTTTCAGATCTGTATTCTTTTTTCGTGGAACTTTTTCAGCTCTTCAAATCCAGACTTTGTAATTGACCCTACCAGCCAGCATTGTGATACTTCAGATTTCTTTCTTGCACCTTCAGGTTTTGTTCGGCTCCAAATGAATCTGTCAGGCAAACAAGGATGAAAAGAAAAATCATATGAGCTGCTTAGCAGGAAATTTTATCCATTTCAAGCTAATCTTCAAATAGTTATTAAAATGCAAGCTTAGCTTTTCTTTCTTTCCGCTGCACGCAGGCTCAATGAGGCAATCACTATCGTCTATTTACAGAGCAGATTTCTCCCACTCTAATGTTTGTTTTAATGGCTGCTTCAAGCACAGCATATAAGGAGTGAGCAGCTAAATTTTGTGCCTGTGAGAGAGTTCTTCTGAGTTGAAATGTCACAGCACGTTCATTGCTAAAGCAACATTCAGTTTCTAGCATCTACCCAGCCTTAGGATGTTTTCTGAGCAATAAGAAAACACTCTATTCTGTTTCCTACATGGTTGGGAAGATATTGGAGAGGACAGATAGGCTGTGCATCATTTCACCGTTGACGTGCAATAACACAGCATAAGACAGGATTCAATCTCCAGTGCACAGCTCTGTGTACAATTACCCCACTGCCACACCTCTAAATGCCATCTCTTCTTCAACAGCCCCCTTATGGTCTTATCTCCATCTTTAAATCAACAACTTTGATACTTAAAAGTCTTGCTCAGCTCAGCTTTCCATGCAGTACATGATCCATCTGGAAGTCTTTTCTTGTTCTTGCTTTCCAAGCCCATGGATTTTCTCTAGCTCAACACACTTATCTCCCCTCTTCTGTGTCTCCTTTTGCAGTCTTGAGCCAGGCTTCTTTCTGTTCCTTCACACTTACTACTCTTTCTGTAAACACCTTCTCATCTGTAACCTGCCATCTGCAACAGATTGCCTCTTTTTCTCTGTTTCATCAATTCATTCCCTCTTTTCAAATTTCAATCCAAAGCATAGATTTTTCTCCCTGCCCTATATCTTCTAATTTTTTAACATTGTGTTATTGGCTTTATGCCTGAATGCCTTAATTAACTCACTGTAGAATGTCTTTACACAACAACTTTCTGTAATTGATAGTCTTCTGTATCTGTGCGAGGCATTTCAGAGTATATTATTTATGGCGTTTTCTGTAAAACAGAGCACAATTGTATTCCTGTGGTCTGCCAATAGATCAGTCTCACCTATAACAAAGCTATGTTCTGAAAAGAAAGATTGTATCTCATGTCCATACAATAGAATTCATGAATCAACTGCTTTAGAGTACATCAAACCAGCTTGTCTTCTACAACTTTCAAGAAAGATTTGGATCACCTGAGGGTAGTAGGACTCATTTCAGGTAAAAACAAGGTATTTTGACCAAGTTAAATGAGTAAAACCTGGTTTAGTCATGACCAATGCTCTCTGCCTTATTGTTATGTATAGGAAACTGTACACACTTGCCCCAGCATTTTAAATTAACTATGGGTGCACCACCAGTTCCCTCCTGAACATTTGACAGCCTCACAAGTGGTCTCTTTGCAGAAAGAAAATCAAAGGATAAATAGCAAATGACAATCCAGAGTTAATGATGGAAGACGTTAGATGTGTCTCACCTTGTCCCTTAGGGAGCTGCTGGTCCTTGTTGCACACTGACAATTTCATGCTCATTGCCATTTTGTCAGTGAGTCAGATGCACAGACTGTAAAAGTCTCATCCCAGAAAAAGTATTGTCCAGAGATGCGGGACACAGAGATGTTCAGATTACTGAAATTGATATGGGGATAGAATTTTGCTAGTTAGCTTCAGCATTAATTAATCCAATTTATTTTTTTCATAGAAAGATTAAGAATGACAAAAAATTTGGACAACTGCATTGATATTTTACTGGATTTAATTATGCCTGTAGCATAGTAACTGATAAACTAAGTACGATTCTAGGTCATACTCCCTGGCAGTAATCTTTCAGAGAGGGAAGCAGGAGACAGAAGATAAGAAAACCAGACCAAGGGAAAAAGAAACCAGGCCACAGCATACTTAATGGAGACAATAAGGTCAGATGGCTGAGCAAAAAACGCAGGGAAAAGAAGAAGCAGACATTAATGTCCGGGCAGTGGGGAGGAAGGATACCAGGAAGTAGAAAACCTAATCAGGTCCTGAAGACTGCTGTTAATATCTCTTAAATGGGAAATAAAAAATGCCCCTACTCATCTTGCTTTAGGTAAATGCAGACCATGGGCAGAGGTGCAGAGAAGCCTCAGAGGTGGCTGAATCACCCTCGGGACCCTCACAGAAATAACACACTCAATGTAAAGAATTTTCTCGGGTAACAACGAAACACACACTGTTTGAGTTTCTACCAAATGTATCTCATGTGTTGCCAACATAAATAGCCTGATGTATGTTGTTTTCAGGTCTAAGCATTTAGCAGTGTTTTGTATTACATAAATCAAAGCACACATAGGGCTGATTACAGCAAAACCACTCACAGCAGTCAGTGGGCTGACAGAAAGCGTGCCTATGGCTGTGGGGGAAATCCGTTTGGCAACTGAGAGGAGCTTGTCTTAACTTGTTTCAATCATTTTATTTTAAAGACAATGTTTATTGTCATAGAAGGACAGAAGAATTCTGTTTCTACAATCTGCAAGTGATCAAGCCCTGGGGAAAGAGGGAAAGGAGTCCAGCTTGTATGGCAGGAGAAGGCAGCTCCCTGTGTTCTGGAGCTCACTGAAGGAGAGCAAGGTAAGTTGAGGGCTCTCATAGAACAAGAGCTCTTCCAGCCAGAGTCTTGCAAGGCAACTGTCCCATTGAGTTAGGAACCACAGCCCTGGCCTTCTCATTAAATTTGAGCACACTTGGTTTTCTAAAGACTTATTAGAAAAAGGGCAATGTGTATGGGCATGCATCACCAAGCAGTAGGAAATAAATGAATAAAAGTAGGAAAAATTGTTCTGCAAAAAGAGAAATTCTGTCTCTCCATTGTCTCCCTGAGAAGCAATTCCTCATGATCAAATCCCTTCAGTAAAAGGCCTTTTCATTCATAAATTTCCTGTCCTTAAATCAAGTGACTACCTGACCCCTCCCCACAGCTTCCATGGTGATTCTTGGCCATCAACCTACCTAAAATACGGACTTTTAAAATGGTGTGTGGATAGCAATAGTCTGCATTTTGTCTACTTTTATTTCAATTATTAGTCTTCAAAGCCTAACAAACTTACACCACATTTTCTCCTGGTATTCCCAGCCTACTTCAATAAGGGTGAAACTGTAAAATACATACAAAATGGAGTTTGCAATTTAATACAGATTCAAAATAGCAAAGAGAATTCTTATTTGTAGATCAACATTTCCTGAGATGCCAACAGAAACTCTGAGGCAAAGTTATGAAGCTTTGCCACAAAGTCCATATCAGAAATGTATTTACAATCTAAATCCTGTTATCTCCTTTCCTTTCCTTTCCTTTCCTTTCCTTTCCCCTTCCCCTTCCCCTTCCCCTTCCCTTTCCCTCAATAGGAATACTCTGGGAGTATCTTTACCCTTAAGTGTTTCCTTTTATGTAAGGATGACTAAGACA
The DNA here is from genome assembly GCA_013401255.1 of Urocolius indicus. Classification (NCBI taxonomy): domain Eukaryota; kingdom Metazoa; phylum Chordata; class Aves; order Coliiformes; family Coliidae; genus Urocolius; species Urocolius indicus. The sequence continues at coordinate 216,950 of WBNH01005313.1, forward strand.
CTTACAGAGACCATTAGAATTACCAGAGTTTAACAAGGATCTATGTATGTTTGCATAAATAATTGGGTCCAGCACAAGTCTTCTAGGGGATGACTCTATCCTAGCTGTTGAAAAATGCTTAAGCCACGTTTCTAGTGCTTGTGTTTGGTTCTAATTCAAAGCTGTCTTGATTCAGTGACATCCACTAGCATTTCCAGCAGTGTAATTTTTCATTCGTGTGTTCAAAATCATAATTTTGGGTTGTCATTTCAGTTCTATGCCCTCATTTGCTCCCCAGTCCCTTCCAGAGATGCATGATTGCGTACCTCTGGTGGGAGAGGTGTGGCTCATACAGACTATCAACATTACATTATGGACACTGACAAACATGGACTGCTCAGGGGCTGGAAGAGCTCAACAGAGACACAGCTATACCAGTATGCAGGATCAGCTCTACTGAAAACCCAGTGGGCTTACTTTTTATTATTCACACCGTCATGTATTTTTTCCCCTGCTTGCAATTTTATCATGCTATAACACAAGACATCATATGCCAGCAGGCATTTCATGGTAGTTTGGTTTATTTGGATGAAATACATGTTTAAGAGCTGGAACTCCTTAGGAAGGAACTTGTTTTTCATGGCTTTGTTTCCAGAATACAAAACAACTAAGTGACTGCTGAATTTTCTGCAGGCAATCAGCTATGTACTGTTGACTTTCCCAGCTTTTGGGACCTATAAAAATCCAATGGCCAGAAAGGTTGCAAAATGATGAGACATTTTTCTCTGCCTTTTTTCTCCACCCTTCAGAATGGCTCCAAATGTGTTTTAGATTAGGGAAAGTTGTTGATTATCAACTACTTTTTGCAAGCACTCTCTTCATCTTGTCTAATGACCTTCTTTCTGACATCCATGTTGTGAATGTCAAGTAAAATGTAAGCTTTCTCTCCATCTCCTTAGGGCAGGGACTAGAACAGGGTGTAAAGGTAGGAAAACAAGCATATGAGCAAAGATGGTAGGGATTTCCACACAGGAAACTAAAAGTGATGCGGGAAGAAATCATCCCTTGGTCCTCCAAACAACTCCTCATTGCCAAAAGCAGGAAGTAAAAAAAAGGGAATGCAAGCAATGCCATAATATTTAGACCAGGAGGTACTTTTGAAATGTCACTGTACTTGCTCAGATATTTTACTGGCTGACAATTTTCTACCACGCTGTTTCTAGCTGTAAGTATGTGGGTCATGGGACTAAATGAGTGAATGCAGAGGAGGCAGGGAATGCCCCTGTCCTTAAAATGGATGCACTGAGTCACAGACCTAAGAGAATGGGGGAGGAAAGTGGGGAAACAACAGTAAAGGAGAAATAAGAATAACATTATTCTAGTCGTATCGCAATGAGTCATACCAAGTGCATGTATCTATGCATGTTATATGATTGCAGGTTCCTAGTCACTGGAGAACATTATGGAGATTCTTGAATATTCTTTCAAAATGTACAGTATCTTTTTCCAATATTTTTAGTGTGGACTTTCAGACTATCCCTCTCTGCATGACACAGATCTCAGAAACGGAGAGAGGGAGGGTAGAAACAGTTTGCAGCACAAAAAAAAAAAAGAGACATTCTGGAAGTACTACTGTTACTGAGATAGAGATGGCAGCATAATGTAAACAAACAATTTGTAGGGCTTTTGAAAGCAAGCTCCCATCTTTTCTGGATACATGAAAATGCTACAGAAGGGACTATAATTTACAGCATAAATGGTAGTACCGATAACCCCAATTTCACAGGAGAAAGCAAGCTGCTATACATGTCAAACACCACAGCATTATATAAACGATCCACAAAGAGTAGAAAAAAATGAAGACACAGAAATAAGCTGGTATGAGTTATTCCACAATGAAGCAGGGGCCAGAAGCCCATGTATACATGTATGCTGGATACACTTGGTCTGATCAGTACCAAAACACAGGCTGTGGTAAATAAGCATTGGTGAACTTACACTTGGATTGCTGCTCCAGTTGTCCCCGCGACAGGAGAGATATGGATATGCTGGAGAGACATGAAGAGCCACAAAGATGATTAAAGGACTGCAGCATGTCTCCTGTGAGGAAAGGCTGAGAGAGATGGGGCTGTTCATCCTGGAGAAGGCTCAGGGGGCATTGCATAAATTGTCTATAAATATCTAAAGGGAGGGGATAAAGAGGATAGAGGTAGGATCTTTCCAGTGGTGCTCAGTGACAAGAGGCAACGGACACAAACTGACACATGAGGTTCCCTCTGAACATCAGGAAAAACTTTTTTTCACTGTGAGGGTGGTTGAGCATTGGCTTAGGGTGCCAGTGAGGTGGTGGTGCAAATATCTCCTTCCTTGGAGATATTCAGAAGTCACGTGGACATGGTCCAGGGCAACCGGATCTGGGTGGCTCTACTTGAGCAGCATTGGACCAAATGACATTCAAACATCCTTGACAATCTCAACTCTTCTGTGAGTCTTTGTTTCTATGATTCTGTATTTATTGCTTGCCAGGAAAGGCTGGTACTTGTTTCCACAGGTTTATTTCCACTCATACCAGAAGACTATTATCTTTATTATGGCAGTGTCATACATAAGACTTCCAACTCTTAAATTATTTCAGTTTCCTTGTTCACTGTCAGTGCAGAAGAACTCATTTGAATCACTGGCTTTATCAGTAAATTGGCAGTGTATTTTCAGGACCTTACATATTGAAACATGTATTGCTTCTAATCCTAATGTGCAAGAATATGTTGAAAAACAAACACTGCTGGAGTTTCATTCGGTTACTATATTTCACCTTAAATTCTGTTTCTTTAGGGAGACACCTAGCATCCTGATGAACAATCACAGATGTGACTGGTTTGGCTCAGTACACAAACTCCTGGAAGATGCTTTTTACCATAACAATCTTTTTGCTGATTAATAGTAGATTACGTCTGACAGTAATGGGCTGCTGTTAACTGTCCATTATATCTTTTAATATATAGGTGCTGATTGCTGACTAACAACGTGAGACATCTAATACCTGGAAGTCACTGAAAAAGCCTGTTTCTGCCACAACATATACATACATACAACTGTGTTGAGGATAGGAAGATACCTGACATTACTCGTTACATGAGACCAAACTTCAACTCAGACTTACAAAGGTGCTGGTTCAAAGAAACAAAAGCAGCAAAGCAGCAGTTACATATAAGTTACATACCAGTGAAAATTAGGTGCAGATATTTCTCTAATGTTCCTTTCTTTTAAGAACAAAACAATCCAAATTCTTTATCAGAAGATACATGAGGATTTATTTTAACAGGCAGTGGTGATGACATCAACAAAGTGTACTAGTGCAGCTAATTAATGTGTATAATAGTTGCTACATCTGCACAGACCAGAATTTGCCTACTCTAACACTTATGTTTGTGCTTGGATTGTACTAAGACCCTTAACACTGTCAGGGTAGTATAAGTTGGCATCTAAATAAATGAAAGCTAAGCAAACTGCTTCCTAATTTGCTCAAAGGACATGTGCTGTCAGATATTGCCTACACAATTAAGAAGAGCAATACACATTCTGGTCAAGAAAGAGATTTTCTAGATTATGTTTAAAAGCTGTGTAGCTGTGGTACTGAGACATGGTTTAGTGGTGGCTGTGGCAGCGCTGGGGTAATGGATGGACTTGATGATCTGAAAGGTCTTTTCTGACATTGATGACTCCGTGGTTCTGTGATATTAACTGAAAATGCACTAATTGTTCTATCACAAACAAAAAGTCAAGGTAAAATAAAATCCACATGAAATCATTACTTGTCATGCTTACTCTGCACTGCAGTTCTGTCCTGAGACTTTACCACCTTGGTGCAGTATTTACTATATATCTTTTATGTTTAATGCAACATAAAGCCACTATACTTAGAAGCAGACACTAGCTTCAAGACCTGATTCTCTGCTCTGTGAAGTTAGGAGTGCCTCAGCTGAAAGAAAAATCAGTTACATAAAACTCGAATCCAAATTTTCTTGAAACCTTGGAGCTGTGCTCTTGGCTCCCCTAAAGCAAACATAAAAATGCATGTTCAACTTTCTGAAAGCACATCAGGAACTTTATGTAGGTTACATGGTAAACAAACTACATTGAAGAAAAGACTCAAAAGGTCTGAGAATTTTATTTGCTGCAGCCTTTGGGAGTTTTTGGGGAAAACAAAAAAGAGAGAATTCTACTGACATACTGAATAAAACCCCCAAACCCACAATATTTTATGCAGGGTGTTTAGAAGAGGAAAGGAGTAAAGCTGATGGTGGGAAAACCAAGTGCGATATCTCATAAGAGGCAGCTTGTTATTATTACAGCCAGCAGTAATAGGCTGTTATGCCTGGACATTTAGGATACAAGTAAGCACAGCATTAGAGGGAGCTCACATTGCAAGATTATTGTGATATTACCCTAAAAGAACTTCATAACAAAATCTGTAACGCTAACAAATGGGTTCAATGACCTGCTAGGTCACAGGAAATAACAGAACAATGTGCATCTGGACAAAATAATCCATGTTATAATTCAGAAAAAAACAGCAGCTGAACTGAACGAGTTCCTGTGTGACCTACTCTAGGTGGTCCTGCTCTGGCACGGTAGTTGGACTGGATGAGCTTTCAAGGTCCCTTCCAACCCTTAAGATTCTGTGATTCTATGATTCTGTGAAGGAAAGCACATTCCAGTTTTTGCATTCACTTCAGTCAGTTGCTGCTTCTTTGATACAGTTCCACTGGCAAGGTAATACTGGGAAGCCATTATTACAATACCCACCATACACAACAGCAGGTCTGCTGTCACATTGCTGTTTGCAAGCCCTTTTCTTCTTAACCCTGCTATTAAGTCTCCAGTACCCTACAAATTAGCTAGTCCATGAGCAAATAGTGAGGTGCCATAGGAGCAGGTCTAAACAGCAAAATGGTGGGTGCAGAGATCTGATACCTTGAGTATAAGTATCTGGAGGCTATTAATGTGGTTTATTTACAGTATTATTATTACTTGGTTACAAGGAGGATGCTGGAAGGCATCAAGGGCATTCCTAGAGTGCATTCTTGGGCTTCCTTACTTCTAGAGCAACATAACTGAATTCCTGAACTCCCTATAAAGATGCTGTTTATCCTAACAATCAAGGTGTCTTTATAAAGTGCAATTTGCTGCCATGGACACTCAAGCTATTTCTGAATTAACAAGCTCAGGTGCCAGATACTCAAGCCCTTGCTTGGATATACAACAAGTAAATATGAAAGTGTCTTTCATTCTCTGATAATTCTTGCACAGACTCCAAGGGAAATCTGTCTTGGAGTATTAGGAGGAAGACAGCTTCTTCTCTAGAGAACCACCAAAGTGAATGGGAGATAAAGTAAGGAAGTGGAAAGGTAAGATTAAGAAAAGCTTGGGACTCAGAAGACTTAGGCTTCAAAGCAAAGCTGTCTCCAGTTCTGCTTGACTTTACTATAACTGTGGGGAATTATTTTCCTGCATTATTTTGCTGTAAGTAGTTTGATGGAACTATTTTTGACACTGGGTAAGAACATTTCACATTTAATTTGGAAACCTCAGGGAAGTATGACTCAGAAATGGATTATTTTGATGCTTTTGGGCAGCTTTTTTGTACCCGTGATGACAATGCTTGGCTTTGGCCATAGTCTTCAGTAATTTTAATATGATGTTATATTTGCTTGATTATGTGGGCTCTTCAGAAAAAGCCGGGGTTGTTTAACTTAGTTCCACTCAATTCCATTCCATTAAAAATCTAATAAATAGCTTATCCCATGACTATGAGATCAGTCAGCTAGCAGGATCTACGCCATTCAACACCTAAAAGTGTAAGATCTGTAGGCATCCTGAGAACTTTTGACGCCAGCACATAATCATGGTTACTAACGTTGAAAGAGAAATCTGTGCTGCTGTGCTACCACACAACCTATGCCTCTGCAAAATAGCTCCCTATTCATGTACAAATAACTTGCAACCCTTATGTACAATCTCAAATTTGACTCAGAAAGCAGAGATGGAATTTGAGTATCCTCTCCATTAATCAAAGTCAATGTGGAAATGTTGTGGAGTTCTGCTCCTTTGCTGATAAGGCCAGAAAATGATCAGGAGTGTGAACACCAGCACTGAGAAATAACAAAGCAGGTTTTTTATGCAGTGACACACCTTTGTTCCCAGAGTATTTCCAATCTTTTTCCTTTACAGAAACATAAACAACTACTGCCTAATAACATCTCAATAAAGCAGTCCACTTTAATGCCATTATCCTCTCTGGAATGAGAAGTGTATTGTCCCATGTTACTGAGTTTAGAAAAACGTATACTTAATACCCTTCAAGAAGACATGCAGCCAAGTGAGGCTTGATCATAGTAACATGGTGATACTCTGTAATGCTACAAAGATTATTAGTTACACATTTACAAGATCTCTAGTCTTGTCAGCAAACAGTTATCTGACACTAGGCTTAAAGTTCATTTTCTAACTGGTGAACATGTGTCTGTACTATGCCTCATGTTGGCCTCATTATCCTTAATTAATTGTTGTCTTGGTTAAGTTGTTAAAGAGAGTGGGTATTTGCAGAAACTTTACTTCGTGCTGATTTTAATGAGAGAGAAGAAAAACATTAGGAAGACTTTAAAATCAGTTTTTGAGCATCACTAAGTTATTTCTGGTTATTCTGGCAGTTCAGCTAACTGAACTGTATTTTGCATTTTACGATCTAACATTTGACTAAGTAACAAAGATCTTGTTCAGTCTTTAGGCAAAAGTCTACTTCAGTCATTGACACCTATCAAGAACCTCAGATTTGGGTCATTAATACAATTCCACAATTGTGAGGAAAAAACATACATATCTTCCACAGCAGCATAAAACCAAACTTAGAAAAACCTGCCCTAATTTGACACTTTGCTTTCACTTCATTTTTTTGGTGACACGGATGGACTGCATGAGACAGACTGACATACAGTGTCTAAAGGTGATTATACACCAGATGGGAAGAATTCTCTTGAATCCAAAGGAAAACCCAGCCTATTGATTTAAAGATTTTTAAGATTGTTGAGATTTGTTTGTGCTTTCCAATTACGATGGGCAAAATAAAGAATACTTCTATCTAGAAAATATTAATGACACTTAAGTTCTTCAGGCAAGAATGTAGTAATAAGGGGCATTTTCTTTTTATGTTGATTGTTACATTACTAAATGCCCTCCAGTCATTTTGCTCTGTGTTGAGACCACCTCCCTGTTATTAACTCACAGTTGGCATTCAAATCGTCATTTGCATAGCCTTTGCCCGCCTCTGGCAGGGAGACAGGAGAAATGCCTTTTCTCAAATCATCAAACAAGTACTTTTCCAAAAATAAATTGAGGACTGCAGCCATTTTTTAGCTTCTGAAATAAATGAAGCTTTCAGCCAATGTATCAAATTAGTATACGCAGGGAAAACCTCAAAGGGAGATGCGAGCTGTATTATAAATACAGTACTTGTTAAAGTGCTGTTAAAGGGCATTTGAATTGGCACGTTAAATGCAATTAAAATGCAACAGCATCCGGACTAATTTTTGTCAAGGTATTCTCTGAGGACTGATGTAGGAAGTAAGCCACCAGAACAAACTTGCTGAGGGTGTTTTTGCATTTTCTTCTATCTCCATTTTTTGCTTAATGTTAAATATGCATTCTTGCCATACTAGTTCTAAAAATGATGGGTTTCAATGAGGGCAAAGGAAGGTAGAATTACATTAAAATATTGCTTCAATGTAGATAAATCAACTGAAAATAACAATTACTGATAAATCAACTATAAATATATAGTTGTGTTTTTCTCCATACCTTCCTTCCCATCTTACTCTCGTATAATACCTTGTATACTATTCTAAATCTCTAAAAAGCCAATGCCTTTGTTTCAGAAGTGCCTTTCACATAGTAATAATAGTAAAAACTCTTCTATGTTCTGGACTAAAATCAAACATTCCAGGGCCTCTGATTATGAATCATTTTCATAGGCCAGAGTTTAAACCGAAAAACACACATTTCTCTAGATTTACACTGACATAGTTGAGATGGGAATCAGATGCTGTTCTATAACTAAAAGCCTAATTATGTCAATCAAATAGATCTTCCGGAAGCTAGAAAGCTACATAAAACTTGATCATCCTGCTAATATTAATATCTAATTAGTTAATAAGCCCCTACAGAGGGGAAGTCATTTAAAAAATTGTAGTGCTAGATGTACTGCATTTTAAGGACTAATAGCACTTACAAAAAGGTGCACTGAACTGAGGGGTTTGGAATTGACATTCCACTAACCCTTTACTTTGTAACAAGCTTAGTAATCCATTTAGGAGCTGCAAAAAGACAAGTTCAGAGAGAGAAATCACAAGTCCATTATGTATATGAAATCATTTGTCATTATGGATATTTTATGAGAATTTTATGAAGCTGTAACAGATGGTGAAACTTTTACTTGGGCTAAAAAGAATTTATGTTTCACAAAGTAGCTCTATTTGATTTCATCAAACACATTTTCCACACATGAAGAGATTACAAAACATCTTAGTCTCCTGACTTTTGAAAGCTCTTTGACATGTAATATTTTGTCAGAAAAATTTGAGTCAAAAGCAGCTGAGTAGAATCAGATTATGCAGAGAATGATGCATGGAATCATAATCTATAAGAAAATCTGGACAATTTTGTAAAATGTAATAAAATAAAAGACAGAATAAAGCCATGGAAATCAGGATTTGTATCTGTTTCTAAAAGAAAAGTATTTTTCTTGTAAAAAGGAGAATAATCACTTCTCAGTAAACACATTCATTCTTTGGATGTAGCACTCTATCCTTAGTAATATGGATATTAACAAAACATGATTTAGCTCAATTAATGTAACTGCTATTGAGCAGCATATTCCTTAAAGATGGCTGTGCACATTCGCAAGCTCTCATCAACAAAAATTCTCTTGTCTGAAGAATCTTCTTAAGAGATGTGAGTCATTTCTTCCTGCGAGGCTGCTTTTGTTTCAAAAACATTTCCCATACTTACCCCAGTTCTATTAATTGCTAGGATGGCTGGTGAGATAGAGATTAGAGACTTAGAAGTACCAAAGCAGTCCAACATCACTTCTACAAATGGTTCTACCATGGGCAGACTTCTTCATATCTACCCTTCTCTAAAAGATGTGCTATGGTTCCCCTCATCCTCGTATGTCAAACATCTTGTAGTTTTGAAGATACACAGAATCTTCTGTGTTAAAGGCTTCAACATCATGTTTAACAACAGCCTCTAGTGCTGAACCCTGGATAAAACAATGCACCCTCTAGAAAGATGTGAATTAAAATCAGGTCACACTAATTGAAGATAAACTAAATTATAGACTGAGGGCAGGGAGAAAGAGGTAGTTAAACAAAAGGAAGGGATCCCTCATATATTGGCAATAACAAACCCATCTCCTTTGAGGTATCAATGAAGAGCTATAATAGTGGCACAAATAGCCCACTGTGAAGTGTGAAGCCACTCAAAGGTGATTTCTTTGGCACAGAATCCACAGAAAAGCAAAAATCTGACCTAATTCAAAACACTGTTAAGTGTTAAGCAATCCTGAAACTTCTGAACTTTGCAAAGGGGAGAATAACTTTGTATCTTTCACTATGCCCTTTTAGAAACTTCAGTGTGAATGTTTCTACAAGTATGAAATTTGGTTTTTTTCCCCCAAACCAAGATTTATTCTCACTATTTGGCTTTTCTTAATGTCACTTAACAGTTAAATTGAAACATAAACACTGGCTTTGCAAACACTCCTAAGTAAAATCAACCTGATTGCACATGTTCTTACCATTTGCCTCAAGAGAAATTGCAGTAGAGAAAAAGTACTCTCCTTAGGGTCCGTGTACACACAACACAATGTGTGGCAGAGAGTGATAACCAATTTAGAGGTGAAAGTAGCCACGGGATAGACTTCTAAAGGCTCAGCTCCACTCAGGCCAATGCACATTAGGAATATTCCCGTATTGCTGTTGTCTGCCTGTACTCTGAGGCAACACAGCAGGCACTTAGAGCAAAGCCAGGTACCTCCGCTTCATGCTGCGCTGCGCAGGACAAACCTTTCCCTATTTTAGCATTTAGTTTAAAGCTCTTCATCCCGACTGTTACTGTCACAGCCACTTTGTAACAGAATTCAGCAGGACACGGTATTTCTAATCTCTTTGTAACACAGCTCAGCAGGACATCGTATTTCTAGCCCTTATCCTTCACATGGCTGAAAGATCCAAGGAATTATTTTCAGCTCAGCTCAGTTCTCTCATTGTCGTGTAAACCTACACAGCTTGGAATTTTGCAATGTAGCTCATATAACCAGTGAAACACCACAAGCACTGAAGCATTTCCATGAACTTCACTCTGTGTTCTTTCCTCAAAACAAATCTGTAAGAGGTGATAAAATCTTACAAGAGAAAGAAGCCTATTTTAATATTTTTTTCTATTGATATTAAAAGTAGTGTCTGTTTTACAATAGGCTTTTAAAACTTTTTTTGGTTTACAAGTGCTCTAGGGTTGCAATAGTAGCCGAGATTAAACAAGCGGATGGATGGTACTCATGTCTCCATAAATACCTGAAATACCTCAGGTCAATGGGAAAATTGACTTAATAATTTAGTTAGAATAAACTCCATATTAAAAAGCCAGTAAAGGGAAAAAAAAATGCATGGTTCCCTTGTCTATTCTTGCCAAAATAGATCCTCTGAACTTTAGAAGAGAATATTCACATGGACAAAGTTACTCAACCTTCAATGTACTCATAGCTTCTAGGAAATTTTATGAAATGTGGAGCGTGAATGGTAAGGATGTTGTTTTTTGTTTTCCCTTGGTAGTCTCTTTGCTCTCTTCCTGCAATTCCAACAAAGCAGGGATAGAAAAATATGATATGGAACACACAGGTCTAAAGGTCACTATTTACGAGAAGATATGAAGAAAAGTGTAGTAGCCAAACCTGCTCATGTTCTTGCAACGCCTTAATTTCAAGTTGGCAAACTTTCTATGAAAGTTATTGTCTAAATATATTGGCCAAGATTTTGAAATGCTGCTACACATGCCCTTAACTCATGCTTATTCATCCATTAACTAAGGAAAAGTAAGCCTCTATTTAGACACTCTTCCAGGCCCTACATGATGTTATTTTTCAGATCTTCTCTTAGTTCAACTGTGTTTATTTTGTCTGTACCCAGCTTTTACTCTATGTCTGTGGATTTTCAAGTGTGTAATCAGAGATTCAATCATACCACAGCCTTTGCCTCTGCATGACACTAAGAGAAAACCACCATTATGACCTTATGACTCTGTTAATCTTCTCCAAATCAGCATGTGTATTTTTAAATATTTCCCTTCTCATTCCTCTAATTGTTTATGGGACTGAGACTTTGCTTTGTTTGGTTTCATAAATGTACCTATACTTCTGGATGGTGGGTATATTCTCTTTTCTGATCTTATCCTCTCTCAAACTTGGCTGTCCAAGCTCCTTCTCATTGGCAGCTACAAATAGGAAACAGTCACAGAAGGTGATGAAGTAGGGAATGCCAAAAGTCATGTTCTTCACTGGAGTTTCTACTCTGAATGTTGTTATTCCTGTATATTGCTTAATGGTTTGAACAAAAGATTTTCTTTGTAATACCCTTAATTTGCATTTTATCTGTTTTCTCCACAACTCCTAACCATGTTCTCTCTCATTACACTTGTCTTCTTACAGTCTTCCTAGGATAAATTAACCTGAAAGATAATTTTAAAAACCCTTCTGTTTTGTAAAAATGTCACGTGTCTACAGTCACACCTTGGTTTGTATTAGATTTTACTACTATCTTTGCATCTTTTATTTTAATTTTCTCTTTAGAGAGTGAGATTGTTAGCTAAACAGTTTACTATACCACCTTTGCACAACGGTGGCACAACGTGGCCTGGCTCTGAATTGTCCCAAAAGACCCACACTAAGCAATCCTTTGATATCTACCATCTAAGCCCACTGGAATCAATAGTCCTATCAATGACACACTCAGTAAAGTGCTTTACCCTGTGTCTTTAGAACAGAGAGAGGCAGTGTCCTAGGCATTCTCTCTTCCACCAGTTCCTTAGGCTGCTTACTTTGAGGCTGCCTTCTCAAAGCTACCTGAGAAGTTGCCTCTAACTTCTGTAGGCAGTGACAGTTAAAGCATGGAAGTACATTAGATTCCTGTTCTCTTTGGTGTTACCCTGAGACACAACCTTACTTAGTGGGGTTTGGTAGCACTAACCTCTTGCCAACATTTCAAAATTCTGCTTATTTAGAAGTCCACCAACTGTGGAGTTTCACATGCTGTGTACTTGGCATCTTCCACTAAGTACAGCCATCTGTTTTAATTCATCATGCTACCAGTCAGCCCTTCAAACCACCAGAGACAACTTTTTTAACATTAAAATGCAAAGACTTCCACATAGCAATAAGGAGGAAGAGAGAATAAATTAGGCAATGCTTAGAATAGGAAAGACAGCAACCCTTGGATAAGCTATAGATACTACATTGTCACAGGAATGTTAGTATGTTGCTAAGGAGACAGGCAGGAGGAGAATTTGGAAGGGGTATCTACCTTAAGGAGCAGGGTGAGAGAAGCGGGTTGCCAGCTTCCCATCAGCTAGACTTTGGTTCAGAATTGAGGACAACATCCAAAATATAAGATGATGTTGTTTCTCCCAGTCCTTAACTCAAAGCATCTGGGATACATTCCGAGAATCGTAAGTAAGAGAGGCTGAAGATCTGTAATGTCATCTTGATTTTACATTGAGAACATATAACTGAAAAATTTGCTTCTGGTCACCCATCAGATCAAGAGATGTAGCAATGCCTTCGTCAACCAAATAAACCATCATATTGAAACAAATCTAAATAGTTCCATTGTTAAACACTTGCAGGACTGAGGCCACAGATCACAGCCACAGAGGCACAGTTGTTCCACAGATATTCCACAAAGAGTCTGTTACTAGATTGTGACGATTCTGCTAGAGACAGAAATTAATACCAAAATAAAGACTTACAGCAGCTACAATAAAAGTTGCTGAGCATTCCAAACTAATAACTTAATCTTTCTTAAACACAATACCTTCAAAATAAAGATGTTTTGGAATACCAGTTTAGGAACTCTAAGTGTGGTAGTGCCATCAACAGAGAGCTGCATCCTCTGGGGAATCAGAAGTACCCATCTAAGCTCTCTGCATTATAACCAGCCAATCTTGTTATGCCTTCCTGCTTCATAATTACAGAACTTATTAACAGAAATTAATCTGATAAAAAAAATAAGCATTACAAATTGCACAGTTTTCAAAAGAAGAGGGAATAATTCTGATTTGGATGCCAGCAAGAATGCTTCTTCATGTACCCCAATTGCCAGCACCTGTTATTGCTAACATCATTAGATTAGACGATTTAATGAGAATGGCATTAGTACAGACCATTTTTGAGAATTCCCAGTGTAGAAAAACATCAGCTAGCTAGAAATAATCTGTCAGATAAAAAAAAGAATCTTTTCTACAGAATGCTGACTTCAGTAGAGCTGTAGAAGTTCATACTGCTGGAGTGTCAGGTACAAATAGCCACAACTTTTGGATATATTGGAGCCTTTTCCATAAAGTTTTTCCTCCTGAAGATGGCTACTAATAGCAGGCTGCAGCTTTTAGTATTAATTATCTAGTAGTTTATCTACTTTAAACAATTTTCACTTATATTGAAAGCTAAAGGTAGCATGGTTCCTTTATTTAGTTTCCCTGTAGCGTTTGTAGTTTTTAACTTGTTGGAAGTTCTGATTTTGGCCGTTTTTAAAGTGCATTAAAGAAACTGAGGGAGAATATTCACAATTTCCAGACTCTTTACTGAAAGTGTAGAGTAGTTAGACTTCAGATTTAGTTGATCACCACCCGCCTAGCCTCAATTCCTTTTAAACTGATCTGTTTCTGTTAAACAGGACAAGCAGGATGTTAAATATGACACAAGGAATCAGTGCCTAGATGTGGCCTGTAAAGTGCCACCACTGCAACAGGACATTGAACAGCCCATCTGTGCCCAGAAAGGCCACAGCATTTGCCTATGATCTGTAATAAGCTGGGAAGTTCAGAAGTACACAAGCTCCTATTGCACGTACACGAGTCTCTGGGATGGAAAGGAAAACCAGTTAGTTTTAAACATGCTAAGGAAATGAACTGCTAGAGTCGGGTACCGACCATAACTTGTAGTTGGGTTCCAATTTTGGGACTCATGCACAGAACCCCAAAGTCTTCATCCACAGAGAAAGGTAGAACAGGAACTGGGAAGCCTCTTAATGCCAGTTCTGAGTGAGAACCTACTGTTAAATGGCCATGCCATGTATACTATTGAGATTATTATGATATATCATTACTACAGTTATGATTACTTGTGTTTTAGTATTAAAAGAAGGAAAAGAGACTATATTTGCTGTAAATGCAAAGCTTTGGCAGTGGGGAGAGTTGCAGAAGTGGTCTCTGTGGGAAGGGCTGAGGGGCTGCCCTTTGCTGGATGCAGCCTTTTCCAGCTGTCTCAGCAATAGATTCACAGCAGGTCAAAGGTGCATCCACCAGCAAAGTTGTTTGGAGTCCCTCAGTGAAAAATGCTGGAGAGACACAGGAAGAGGGAACAAAAAGAGTGCAAAACAGCAGAGGGGACATCATGGTCAGAGAAGTAGAAGGAAAAGGTGCTCCATGGGGCTGAAGCAGATATTCCTGACAGTCTGTGTAACAGCCAGTGTCAGAGAAAATTTTTACTGACAGGAACTGCAGCCTGTAGAGAATTCATGCCAGATAGGAGGTAAAAGAGGAGAAGAAAGGGATGTCAAAGAGAAAAATCACTACATACCGTCTAAAACTGGCTCTTTCCTCATCCTCCTCTGTGCCCATTCAGGACAGAGCAGACGATTTGGGTGTAAAAGAGTGAAACTGAGCATGGGAAAGGAGGTGCAATATTCATATGTCTTTGTGTCTCACTACCCAAATCTATTTTAATTGGTAATAAATGAATTTTCACCAAGTCGAGTCTGTTTTGCCCACAACAGTACATTGTAAGCAATCCTCTCACCTTCACCTTGATCCATGAGGGTTTTTGTGCCTGTTGTTCTTCCTATTTTCTTCCTATCCTGCCGAGAAGAAGGAGTAGTGAGTGAGTGGCTGCATAGGAGTTTGGTCCTTAGCTATAGTTAACCAACCAAAGAAACACAATTAAACCTCATTAATTCCAGAAACCAACAGGGATCTGTTACTTCAGCTTCAACCATTTCTGCACGTGCATCTGAAAACTTTTCACAATAGTTATTGTACTCAAGATTGCTTTGATGAAAGCTGTCTCCTTTAGGTAAGGCATAGCATAATTTTCCTGCTATGAACAAGGGGTCCTGCTTCAGTATATCACAGATAACTGCTACAGATCACGGATGGTGTTTCTGTTCAAGCGTTGGTTTGTGAATCCTGTTTCTTATATCAAATAACTAGAACAGTTGATAAATGGAGTGAAATCAACCAAGCTGTACGAAATGAAGAAGTGAAACATTCATTTCTTAAAAGAAGTCATCACAAGAAAAAAAGAAAATTAAGGAATATTAATATTCAACTCCACTCTTTTTTGTGTTTAGTAAACAAGAGCTGGCTAGAAAATTTATTGAAAAACAAGTTTGAAATGATAAATGCCAAACTGACAGCATGTAACTGATGGAAGAATGCATCTATTCACTGAACTTGCTCAGCAGGAATCTTGTTCACCAGCCTCTGCAGGCTGATGAATTTCTGCTAGATGGCTCCCCTGCTCCAGGGAAGACAAGGAAGACTTCTGTGTCCTAGGCTTTCAAGCTTCTGACTTGCAGGTCACTGACATACAGACCATTCCTTCTGCTATGTCTGGAATGCAGCACCTTGAAATCACTTAACACAGATACTGTGCAAGGAGAATAACAACAATGCTTATAAACCCAAAGGTATTCTAGATCCAAGCTGGCCTCAGACAGAAACACATGCTGCTTTGACATTCTGGGTCTAAGTGGGTCCCGCGTATCACTGGGTCTCACCATACACCAACTGTGTTTTTAACCTCAGGCAATTTCAAAAATCCTTGGAGAGATACAAGTGTTGTTTTATAATCTGAGTATTTTTGCTTCACTGCATTAGGATTCATCTTCCACTTGCTCTGGACAAGACAATGTAATAGTATTTTAAAACTTTATTCCATTAATTTCCACTTACATAACCTCACTAACTTTGACATCAAACATTTGCAAAGGGTTCTCCCTCTAAAGACACTACAGAATTAGAAGTCATTCTGTTGGCCTGAGTAATTGTAGTTACAACTAATAGTTCTGACAGTTTTATTAACTTTGATGGAACTTTCAGGTTTCTTTTTTGAGATGCAATATGACAGCAACTTTGAACTTGTGATTTCCCAAGGAGGTGAGATTTAGGCAACTGTACTGCAAGGTCTGCTCTTCCTAAACTTGAGAATCTACTGAGTGTTTCAGACTTCAGAGATAAACGGTTCTCAAAGACAGTGGATTCCTATGCATTTTGTGAAAATTGATTGCTAAACATGGACCAAAGTTAGTGCTGCCACCAAGAAAAAGCCAGTTGCAGTTCAGCCAGTTGGCCAGCCACCATGGATACAATGAACAGGCAATCAGCACACAATTATTTCAGCAACAGCATATGTTGCCATGTTCTCAGCCAAACTGGCAAAAGACACGGGAAGGAGCTGGAAGAAGTACTTGAGCACTGAGGGTGGGAAGGACTAAGGAATATGGGAGAAAAAATATGGGAGAAAAAAAAAAGATTTCAAAAACTTCATTATCAGCACACTTCACAGAACAACTGTGCTGGTTTGGGCTGGGATAATTTCCATCACAGTAGCTAGCATGACCCTATGGTTTGGATTTACTATTTTACTATTACTGCCATGTACAGACAGTGCTATTGCAAAAAGCAATTTTTAAGTCTGTTTATTGCTTACTCAGTAAAAGTGACGTGAATATTTGAAGCAGTTTGAAGCTGCTGGTTGTAGGATATATGTAAGGCAAACACAAATAAAAACTTGATATTTTATGGTGCTAACAGAGATTCAGAGATAGAAGAGTAAAGGACCCTAAGCTCGACTGTTCAAGATGGACCTTGAATACAAATCTTTATACTGAAACAAGTTTCTAGTTCAAAACCTGAGAGCAGTTTATAGTCCCAGCAGCTCCCTATTATACTGCTGGAGTCTAGAATGAATGTAAACAATAAAACCAGGTTGAAACTCTTAGTTTATCACGCAATGGTTAAAGGCATGCTGCAAAAATGGCATGAAACTGCTCTAAGAACAAATGCATACTTGGCTACTAGACATGGAGATTAGTGCTACGTAAACATAGACATAAGATTATGGACTTAAAAATCGAATACATGAGTTATTGAAGCAATGCTTGATACACTGTGCTGAAAGAACTTAAATAATTTCTGAAAGAAGTAAAATTCCTTGCTGTAAAGAAATGATGGAAACTCTCCATCTAGGTTTATTTTTGTCCTTTCCCAGTAGAAAGGATATTCTTAAAGCATTTGAAAGCCTGGGACTATCTCAGAAAAGTATATGTACCAGGAAAGTTTTCTAGTTATGAATAACATTTATGACTCTTCTGAGAACAGAAGTAATATTTTCAAGCTTTACCAAGTTCCCTTACTCTACCACAAATGTTGTTTATCTCTGCTGCTGCAAAAAGGCAAGGTTTCAGATGCACCTCTAAAGGCAATGTATTTTCTCTTTTTCAATTTAATACAGACATTTTGCTGAAGGCTCTTTAAGCCTCCCATGCGTGTCAAGAGCTTTGGTCTGAAAAACATTAACTATCCTCTCATTCCTGCAAAGTCCATACTATGGAGTGTCCCTACAGAAGCCAGTACTATATCATCAACAAACAGGTCCAATCTATTTTTCCCATTTTGTATACCGACATATACAGATCAGAATGAGCACAGTGTCTTAAATTTGGCACTGAAGAGCTCTTACTTTCAAATGGGACAGAATGGACACATCCCACTTTTAATGACCTCAAAAGCCAGTTTCATAACTATATAAGTGCATTTGGCCTTTCTGTATTAGTGGTTTTCTTATAAACAATATTTGTCTATGTAATGCATTTTGATATCTAGAAATAACAGCTACTTTGCAAATTACATCTGAAAAAATTTACTTTTATATATATATATGAGAGAGAGCAGACAATACTTTAAATCAAAACCCACTTATGCAACTCTCAGGTCCATCCTGAAGCTATGTAATTTGAAATATGGAGCACTTTTCAGAAGAATAAGGTACTTTTGCTGTAGATAGTAAACCAACTTTGTGTTGTCACAACAACTGTAACTAGACAGATAAAATAAATCAAACTGACAAAATGCACTGTGATAAGAAAGTTCTGCAACACTGCAAGAACCATTATGACTATTTCATTTCATTCAAACTGAATTAAGCTCAATAAATAAAACATAACGTGATGAATAAAGGAAAGCTCTATCTCCAAGCTACTTACAGCATAAGTGGATTAGATTCTATGCATAATGGACCAGTGAACAGCAAAGCCAAATAAACTGAGGAAAGAGAAATCCATTTCAAACACTGAAACAGTATGAAGTTGCACAGAATTATTAGCCAAATGCTAGGCAGTCCGCCAGCAGGCTTCAAGGAAAATTGCCTTAAGCAA